>JBBMKA010088607.1:0-13454 GCA_037833695.1 Sechiopsis laciniata | reverse complement strand
TAAATTTTTTTAATATAATAAGATTAATTTATATTTGATGTTGTAAATTTCAAAATTCATGTCACTGTTTATAATGAATAGAATATGTACATTACAATTAATATTTTACTTTTTGTAATGCATTAAGTATCTAAAAAAGAATTTGTTTTCAAAAAAATATATATATCTAAAAAAGAAGATTTAGAAAAATATATCTAAAAATATATATACTTAATAGTAAATTTCGATAGAATTTAAAAGGTTGATTAGAATATTTAAAAACTAATAAATAAAAGAAATCAGAGAAATAATGAATTCAATCTTAAAAAAAAAAATAATAAAATTATCCCATCAATGGTTTAGTTTTTTAAACAATAGGAATATGTTAGAAATATAAATCAAAACCTCTAAAAATTTTGTCTCGAAACAAAGATATCAATTACCGAAATGGTCGATAAACTAATGATTTCATTGTGTGGTGGAAATTAAGTTCAACAACATGGTCACGGATTCGATTCTTAAAATCGATATCGATATTTGTCCCTCATTTATATGAGAACAGTTCTACTATTTTAATAGTGTTTTTGGTCTTCCTTCCCCAACTTGTACTAGACACAAAAATACCAATTTTTTTTTGTTAAAAAATCACATTATTAACCGATTTTATAACCACTTATATAAATACAATAACGATAAAATAATAATTAAATTAAGGAAGATATTTAGAATTAAAGAATTAACATACTATAAAATATATTATATATAGATTGTAATTTATAAAATATGATTTTAAGGCAAAAGTGAAAAAGTATATACTCATGTACTACTACAATAACATTTGTCCATTTAAATAAAAACAATAACATTTGTAAAATATCATACTCAATTAAAAAAACAATCATAGTTTACCTAAATTTTATGACAATTATTATTGTTACCATAAATAAGGTAAATATGATACATTTATTTAAAAAATAATAATAATTTTCTGTGAATTTAACATAAATTATACCTACAGTTCATTTCTAAATGTAAGTTTATTATCATACATACAAATAATTTATATAGGTAAATTGGCTAATACATTTTTGGTAAATTCAATAAAACATCAACATCAAGAAGTTCATTATTATAAATATAAATTTTAATTTAATTATATTAATATATATGATTATAATAGTTATATTAAATATATTTTAATAGGTTTACTAAATAAAGAGAGATTCAGTCTTTTTTTTTTTTCTAAATTAAAAATGGTATTCATTATTATTTTTAAAAGTTAAAATCTTAATATAACTACTTTATAAAACTTTATCTTCTAAATCAATATTTTATACATTTATTATTATTATAAAAAAATATTAATAATAATTAGATATCTTTCTTATATTAATAAAATAAAGTCTACATATCATATTTCTTGCTAATTTATTTTGCATTATAATACATTAATTTTAGTGAAATAATTTTATTATTTTAACTTATTCTCAAATAATTTAATAAAGAAATATATTTGAAAAGACAAATATGTTATTAAAAAATTATTGTTATTGAATAAAATGGAAAACTTTTAGCATTCCAAATCAATGTTTTATACATTTATTATTATTGTGATAAATTTTTATTTGAAAATTTAATAAACTTTTATAATTTAAGTTAAATAATATATATATATATATATAAAAGAAAAAATAAATGAATCTCACTTTTTTTTTTTTTTTTTCAGTTTCTGTTCTTAAAATCTTTTTTCTAATATATTGAATAAAGTTTACCTACCAAAAACATAATTTATTTTGCATTATATATGCACTAATTTTAGTGAAATAATTTTGTTCACAAATAATTTAATAAAGAGATATATTTCAAATAACAAATATGTTATTAGAAAAAGAATTATCATGAAAAATTATTAAAATTAAAATAGACACAAATATTTCAAATCAATTATTATATAAGAAAAGAAAAATAAAGAATAAAAATGGATATTTTCATATATGAATTTCTTCCGATAAAATAATTGTAATTCCCTTTATCATAATAAAATGAAGAATATTTTATAACTATTTAAATTATTCTCAAATAATTTAAGAAATGATATATTTGAAATAAGAAATATGTTAAACTTAAATATGTCAAATTAAAGAAGATAGCAATTATTATATAAGAACAAAAAATTAATTTTTTAATATATGAATTCCTTCAAATAAATATACATTTCCCTTTATCGTGACAAAATGAAGATTATTGTATAACTATAATTGAAAATATAAATATGACTATGAATTAGCTGAAATAAATAGATTCTAGTTTATCTATTTGTCCTTTGTACATATTAGAAGTATTTTCAAGACAATTTAAAAATATTGAAAAGATAAATAAAATTGTAAATAAAATAATCCAAATGGAAGTTGTTTTTCCTCATTTCTTTGAAACTCGACCAAATGAAAACTGTATAAAAATAAATTAAAAAAAAAAAATCACGAATGTGTTGGAAATTTTATTTGACTTAAAAAGATAAATCTCAAATCTATTCAATCATTAAGGCCTTTGAACCAAGTAACTTCATTCATCTAAAGCGTTTGAAGCCAGCAAATCCATCATTTAATGCCTTTGAAGCAAGCAACTCTAGGAATCCATTTTTGTTTCTTTGAGATATTTCAATTCATATGCAATAACTAAATAAAAACAATGAAATTGATAATGAATATGGTGATATCCTATATTTTTATAGTTGGAATTGGAGAAAGTTACAAAACTTTTAAAATTCAAAGTCATTAAAATCAATAATTAAAAACCATTAATTTTAAGTTTTTGGACAAACGAAAAGACTCATTAAAAATCTTAAAACTTCTACTTTATGTGCATTTAAAAAGATAATAGAAAGAAATTACTAAAGAGAGTTACAGTATTAAATAAATAGATAAATGATTAAACAACTTGGATGTGTAGTTTTTTTTTTTTTTATAACCAAATTTAATATATTTTGTTTTTCATAAAAACGTGGGGGTATAAAAATAAGTTGAAATTCATCATATGTTTGTAATTTAAAGTGTAATTTGAAGGTAAAACCATCTAAAAATTATTTTTTTAACAAGTCACACTTTAAGGTAGTATGATATGATAATATAAATTATGATAACTTTATTTTCCTTCCATTTTCTCTAATTAAAAGGTAAGTAGATAAACGATTTCAAAAAATCAAATATATCTACAAATAATTAAATTTTAATTAATATAATATAAAAACGATCAATTATGATTAATTTATATATTCCTATTTTGAAATAAACTATAGAGTTTTATGATTTTATATTTAAAATTTGATAGATAAAGTTTAAGTATGTTTACATATTGCTTTTAAAAAAACATGTTTACATATTCATAGTAATAAAATAATAATCATACAAACAAAATAATAATTATAAACATTTACCTTTCAAACTACCTTTCAATAGTTTGAAGATTGTTATAAAGATTTCTCCCAAAAATTAAAATGGCTATCGATCTCCTATATAAATTATAAATTATATAAATTAATCTTACAAAAATTTAAATTAAAGTAAAAGAAATAAATAACCATCACAAACAAAGAAGAATATATAAATTAAAATTGTTGTTCAAAATGGATGAGGGAAAAGTTCATTTATATTTGAAGGAAAAATTTGAGTTACAAAACTTTTCAAATTCTATCATGTATGATATTCAATAATTAAACTACAATTAATTTCTATTTATTATGTGTGAGTGAATAAGTTTTTTTAATGATTATATTTATTAAGAAATTGTTGGTTTTTTAAGACAGTGAATAGATTGATTTTTGAAAAACGTTTGAATGCTTATTATTAAAAAAAAAA
Organism: Sechiopsis laciniata; assembly: GCA_037833695.1. Classification (NCBI taxonomy): domain Eukaryota; kingdom Viridiplantae; phylum Streptophyta; class Magnoliopsida; order Cucurbitales; family Cucurbitaceae; genus Sechiopsis; species Sechiopsis laciniata. The sequence goes on along the minus strand of JBBMKA010088607.1, from coordinate 9,621 downwards.
TGTTGTGTTTAAATGAATAATTTTTTTAACCTAATAGAATGTGGGAGAGAAATGAAAAAACCAATAACTTAATTAAAGCATTTTGTACGTTGGTTTTAATTTTTTTTTTTTTTTTTAATTTTAAGAAGATAATGGCATAAATTGTAAATATATAATGTGGCTTAAGGGAAAAATCGTCCAAAAATGATTCTCTCCTTAAGCCACACTTTAAGGTAGTAAGATAAGATAAGATAAGATTAGATATGCTAAATTGGAAAATAATTTCAAAAAAAAAAAAGATTTAGCATAATAAAAAAATACAGTATTATTGATACATAATTATACATATTATTAATACATAATACTATATTAATACACAGTACTGTACTAATAACATATAATATTGTATTAATAATACATAATGCTATATTAATAATAAAATAATATTATATAATGAATATTAATAATACCATATTTTTTAATATAGATATAAATATTTTCAAATTTGTTTAGATCTATAATTATTTTATGAAATTGGACTATCGAGTACAATTTCTCATAAATTAATAACAAAATTATTCGAGCATATATTCGGCCATGTGATCAACAACCAAATTGGTGCTCCATGTGTAGAGAGGAAAGTGAAATCATTGATCAACAACCAAATTGGTGCTCCATGTGATCAACAAAATTATAAAGTTTTATTCTAAAGCTTTATATGGCAGAGATCTTCCATTAGTTTTTCTTTGCAATTGCCTTTGATTGACCAGACTGCTCAAAAAATTAGATCTGTTGATAGATAGGGATCTCACTTCTCAAAGTAAGGTTATGAAAGCTTGTATGGGAGCTGCCATTTGTTGGAAATTCCAGGCTCTTTGAAAGCAAGCATATGGAAGTATTTATGGGAAGGTATTATTTTAAATTGTGCATCTTGGTGCTCTAAATCCCACATTTTTAGAAATTATGACATTGCTTCTATTGCTCTTAATTGAAAAGCCTTTTTGTAATATGGTTTGACTTGCTTCTTGCATTTCGTTTGGAATGAAATGATACGTATCTTTTTCTTAAAAAAATCAACAACCATATATCCAAAAAAAAAAAAAAAAAACTTATCTGTCAACTCTTTAGGTTTTGGTTTCAAGTTTGAAGATCATTATAAATGTTCTAAAATATATCCTGAATCGCACATGTGAAATTAGAAGCAAAATAATAAATCGTTTAATACAAACCTAACATAGACCTGCTTTTGTTTGATTTATAACATCAATATATGCGTACATTAATGATCTATTGTATAGCAATAAAACAAAATTAATTTAATTAGCTAGATATTTATGAAATTTTAGAGAGTAACACAAAGAATTCAATCAATTGAAGAATTGAAACAACCATTAGAAAGTTTAACTAAAATGAAATAAGATTGAGGTTTATGGCTAAAAAGGTGTAAATTTAACTTCAATTTTCTTTTATAGTTAATTTTAAAAATTTGATGTAGAATATTTTTATTTTTATAATATAACATCATAAACCTCAAGTTTGAAAATAATTGGCTCAATTGTGTTTGACGACTGTCAATTATTCTTTCTTACTTAATGGAAAGCCCAGGGGTCGTATCAAGGCAAAGCGTGGCATCCGCCAAGGCGACCCTTTATCTCCTTTCCTTTTTGTCATTGCCATGGATTACTTGTCCCGCCTTCTTGAAGATGCTTCAGATAAAGATTTGATCAAAGGCTTTTATATAAAAAACAGCAGAGGTGATCCGTCGAGAGGTCTGAATATTAGCAGTCTTCTCTTTGCTGATGATATTCTTCTCTTTACTCAGATTGAAGATCTCCAAAAGGTTAAACAACTATTTTATTTGATCAAATCGTTTGAGGCCTCTTCTGGTTTAAAGTTTAACATTCAGAAATCGACTCTCTTAGGTATAAATCTCACAACCACTAAATTACAAGCAATCTCTGATATTTGGGGGATCCCTTATAAGCCTTTGCCCATATCATACTTTGGGTATGCCTCTCGGTGGGATTCCTAAAACTCAACCGTTTTGGAATCAAATTGATACCTTTCTAAAGGTGGTAGATTGAGGTTTATCCAATTGGTCCTTAATAAGCTTCCCACATATTACTTTTCTATATTCAAAGCCCCTATTTCTACATATAAATCTATTGAAAAAGCAATGAGGAACTTTCTTTGGGAAGGTACTGAGCCTGGAGGATCTCATTTGATTAGATGGGATGTTGTTTCTAGATCAAAAGTGAATGGCGGCCTTCAAAATAATTGCTTTGATGAGTAGTGGATTTGGAGGTTTCTAATTGAAAAAGATGGTTTGTGGAGAAAGTTGATATCATCTCTTGACAAGGCTATGATGGTTTGGGCATCGATCTCCTCCAACCGGCCTTCTCCAAACAATACACAAAATAGAGATGTTATACCTCGAGCGGGGGATCCTTTTTCAGTGTCGAAGCTCACCATTTTCCATGTTGATTTTCTCCTCAGGTACTTGTATTAGGATGCTGACCAGAGGCCCTGACTTTGACTATGAGTCTACATATTATTCAAGCATGATTTATTCCGTTGTTTTAAAATATTACTAGTATTTGTGTATTTATATTCTTTTGGGATCCCTCTAAAATATCTGTTTATAAATGAATTGTTTATAACTATTTTTTCAAGTATTTCTCAATTTACTTTTTTACCGTTGGTTTTATCTAATTTACATGCATGTGAGTTAAGTAATGTCTCTTATTTTATCCTTTAAAACTTGGGTCATTACCATAACAATTTTTTTTTGGTTAGTGTCTTAGGTGGCAGTGAGTACTATAACTTTTCATTTTATCTATTTATTTTTCTTTCAAATCAAGATAACTATTAATTATTTATTTGGATCTTTGTTATAGGTATTGTAAATTGATTATTTATATAAATTTCACAATGACACATAACTTGCATGAAGTTTAGTTTTTGGAACAATTCATTAATTGCTATTTTGTTATTAACTTTTGAGCATTGCAATTTAATTATAGCATTTTTGTAAAATATTGCATATATAGCAAATTTAGTGATATATTTTTATTTTTCAATTTTTCCAATTAATTTTTACCTCACGTTGATTGAACTAATTCAAGACTATCAAAGAATTGATTAAATCTATCAATATCAGTCGAAAAATGATTGAATGCTATTAATTACAAAATGATTAAATGTTATCGACTGAAAATTTATAGAAAGCTATCGATTGAAAATTGATTGAAAGATGGTCGTTTTTATCATTTTACCTGAATTGCCTCATTTTTTTGTTACATTTAATTATTTTTAGAAAACTGCTAATTCTTTATATTTAAAGGCAAATTAGAAAATAATTTCAAATTTTAGATACTCGATCAATTTCAATTTGAAGCTTCTAAGTACTATAAACCAAATCAAATCTAATGGTTATAAGGGATTTGATAAAATTAAAAGTTCTTTTTTTATGAATTAAACCGTTATAAGTGATTGTGACCGGTACTAAAAAAAAGTGATCGTGACCGAATCTCTTATTTGGATAAATGAGTTTTTAATAGTTTTGACAGAAAACTCATTTAAATTGAGATGTTATCAATAATTGTGGTAGAAAAATCTCATTTAGATGGAAGGATTATGAATTGTTCAGATAGAAATAAAATTGTACCTAAAGGTCTATGAAGGTTTATGAAGATTTTTATAAGATATATTTTAGCACGTGTGTTTTGAAACTGCTCCATCCAAACTTCATTTTGAGTCAACCACTTAATAAACCTTGCAAACTTTCTATCCAAACAAAACATAATTTCATGATTAAACATTAAATTCTTTGAATTTCAGGAAAGAAGTCTATTGAATCCCCTCCACTTTATTCTAAAAAAAAAAAATCCACGAATAATTTTTTTTTGAGAATATGGCAAATTAGTCAAATCTAAAAAATAATAACAAATTTAGTCAATTTAAAAAGAAAAAATAGTAATTATGTTATTGATATTAATAATATTTTCGTATAATATTGTATTGATAATACATAATACTATATTAATGGGTATTTATAATAAACTATTAATTACTATAAACGTAAATATTTTAAAATTTATATATATAATTATAATTATTTTGAGTTTTTATTTTTTATTTTTTTTTCTAATGCAAAAAATTTTTAAAATAATAAAAATAAAAATTAATAGTATATTATAATAATGTTTGCAAGAACTCGATTAATAAGATCAGATGCGGATAATCTTTACGATATGGAGAATCCTGAATTATACACAGCATGACATAAAATATTAAATAGCACAGACCAGATTTTATAAAACAAACGCTGGATTGTTTACCAAAAGGACATAAAAATAAAATATAATTGTATATTTAATTATTTTACAGATCCAACAAAAAGATGGCGTTGTCTATAGTCTTATTTGGATGTTCAGTATCATTGGTCATAATTTATTTATTTATTTATTTATTTTAGAATTTGGTCATAAAATATCTGATATAGAAACCATTTTCACAATCTATAATATAAATTTTCAAAAACATAAAACTCTCTGATTGTATTTCATATAATTTAGTAATCATGAGAAATAGGTAAGAATCTTCTTCTCTCAAGTTGGATAAAATAATAGCTATAAATTTAAATTTAGTTTTTTAAAAAATATTAATTTAATATTTTTTAAAGTTTAAATTAAGATTTAAAATAGTACTAAAATAAATATATGTTTTATGTTTTTTTTTAGATTACATCAATTGGGGGTGTAGAAGAATTCGAAAACATGACCTCATGGTCATTAGGTAATACAGTAATACAGTTGAATAACTACTTTTGTTGACATACTAAAATATTAAAATGAATATTTAATTGACGTTGCAATGCACGTTTTCAACTTAAAAATAATTCCCATGCTTCCTATTGATAGTATATTTAAAACTACCATCTTCCGAAAATGTTTTTAGCTATTATTTTTTAAAGAAAGTTTTCAGACTATTTAACAATTATCAAGCTTATATTTTGAATTTTACAAAATCATGTCATTCGTAATATAATGTCTATTTATGAAAAGAGACCATCGAATTTGAATTCTCTCATTATTTTTTAACTACATACTACCAAGTGGTATTAAGTTAGAATATTAAATGTTTTCTTTATTTGTTGAATTACAAACTCAAGTTTAACCTGATTCAAACTAGGAACACAAAGAACATAATTTAATTAAAAAATATGGGAACCTCAAAAGTAATACAAATTCAAAAAATTATACCATCTATAATTTCTAATGGGCTTATTTGTCACTCTTATTAAAAAGATTAATCATAAATGAATTATTAAGATCCCTTTTTATAACTATTTTGTTTTTAGTTTTTTATTTTTGAAATTTAAGTCTACAACAACTATTTTATTATATGTTTTTTCTTACTTTGACTCCTTTGCTTATTTTAAGACTTAGTTCGAGAGGTTGGACTTTTTTTAGGACGTTGGATTAGAAGCATAGGTTTTATCTATATATAAGTCTCGGGGATAATTAATAGCTCAATTAGAGAATTATTTAGTCTTTTATATGGTAGAATTCTAGGGCATTCTGTACCTAACAATCATATTTTGATAATAGAACTGCCTAAGTGTGGGGATTTTTGTATGAAATGCAATGCACTATCAATTGAGGATTAGATTTAGAAAGTTAATTAATTTTTGAGTTTTTAATAGAAAAACTTGAATGTTTGAAGTTGTTTTTGTTGAATTATAATAATCCAAGTTCTTGCTAAGTCTTGTTATATTTCAAGAACTTGGAATGTCGAGAGCTTCGCACCAAGATAGAATTGAAAGCCTAAAGCTCATAGAATGTTTCAAGACGTAGGCGGAAGTAGAGCAATATCAAGAGCATTGACATCGGAAGAAATTCATAAATATAATGTGGAGAGCATTCTATTCCCATGACTTAATGACTTTCCAGACAACATAGAATTATGCACGTGAAAATTAAAAGCACAAAATTAATGACAGGATTGTCCTTCGAACATGTCATTTAGGTTGTTTAGGAGAGGAAATCAAGGAAACTTAACCTAGAATATATGTCGTTGATCTAGGGAGGTCATCTACCATATAAAAAGCCGCATTTTTCTTACCTGAAAGAGCTCAGCTTTCACCTTTACTATGTTTTTCTCTATTTTCTTTGCCTTTTCCTCATAACATAGAACATTATGATTTTCATTGGTAGTAATTGTTTTATTCTTCCTTATAATTGTTTTTTTCAAGTAAGAAGCTTTTGATTGTTGTAAGAAGGTTTAGTGAGCTAGTTTGTAGCTCATTTCAACTGGTTTATAAAGTCTTTGAAATTTCTTCTCTGTTTCATTTTCTTGTTTCCAATCGTTAAGAGCATCCTCTATTTTCTCTTCTTTTAGTTATTTAGTTAAGGAACTTACTCTTCTGTTTTAATATCAATACCTTTTTGCTCTCAATATTTTCTTCGAGTTTCTACTACTTAATGTTAATTACTACATCTTCCTCCTCTATTTTTGTTCTTTTAGTTACAAGTATGAGCTAATCGCATATAGGTAAGGTTGTCAGGAGTGAAGAATGTGAGTAGCATGTATCGGGGTCAAGAGAGAGATGTTGAGTTGTTCATGGTAGGTATATCAATTAATAGCATGTTTCGATTGACTATCCATCCATTTCATTTGGTAATTTTTTTACTTCAAGATATTTATTTTAGTCTTAATATCACAATTTTAGTTATTCAACTTCTATTTTGAATTTTACATTTAGTTTGTCATTATAGAAACGGTGACTTAATGCAGAAATTTTCTACATTCATATTTAGATATAGTCCAGGCCATTAGATTTATGAATCTCAATCAATACTATATTATTAGGAAAAACTCACTAGAATTTTACCTTCTTTCAGGCTGCTTGTATTGAGTACATAATCTTGGAGAGTGATAACTTGTCTTCTCTATTTCCAAATGCCCATTTAAATATGGGCGGATATGAATTATATGCTTCACTTTGTTCAATTTTTTGACAGCAATGGCAGCTAACTGCTTCTCCATGGTCACTGCAAGGAAATAATCAATTTTTATTAGCAAATCTATTTATATCAACCCTCTACAAGTGAAAGGGTTAGATATCACTCCAAGAAACTGGATTCTAAAAATTCACAACTTGAAGAAAAATACAATTGTCGGGTGACGAATGTTAGGAGACTTACTACCCATGTTCATTTGCTTCATGTTTAAGAACTCTTACATGTTAAAGGGGTGGTAGATTTGATATAATCATCCCACAAATGCACATATTACTATTTTAATGCATAAAACATCAAATTATAGTTTATGTTCGTTGTGAATGTACGTTGAGAGAGAAAATTTGATCACGTGTTGTGTGGAGTTCACTTCTTACCATAACATTGTTTCTGTTGCATGCATGTTAACTACATTTGGATACCTTAATTCAAACCTTACATTCGAATCAACACATTTCCATTATTTTTTGTATGATGTGTTTCTAAGTTTGTTTCTTTCATATTTGACATTTGTAGACATTGTGACAATGGTTTACTGCATATGAGTGTGAAGTTTAGAGCATTGCATGCTACTGCATCTTTAGTGCTATTTGGATTTATGTTTTTGTTAAAATTTTTTGTCTTAACGTTATTTGCATCTGTTTGGTTACTGCATGTTAGCAGTTGTAGCCCAAGTATTAGTTTAGTGACAAAACTAACATTTCCTTTACTTTTCTTTTCCCAATGGAGAATGACCTTTATACTTATCACTTAATGCAGTTTGGCTCCGTATACTAGTGCAAAATGCTTGGAATTAACATTGTTAATACTTGCATTTCTTAATAAAAAATTTAGAATAGCAAGGCATCAATCAATAATACATATTCATAATTGATTGTTGTTAGCCTATTGCATGATGTACTATGTTGATATGACTACTTATGCAATTAATTGAGTACAAATCGAATTGAAGACATGTGTCATGTCTATTTACTTATATCGATATCGAACTAAGGTGAGCATGTAGATTTATAGTTTTCTATGTATGTTGTCTAGATTTGCATTAGCTTATATATACTTGTCTAAGGTGGAATATATTAGCATGATAAGTTTTGATTTATTATCTGTGGACTTGTTAGATTGTTTGAGCAATCTCAGTGTCCTTATTAGATGTAACAAGGACGTGAGGATGGATAAAGGACTAGTTAAGATGATAGAAGTAGATTATGACATGAGGATGGATAGAGGACTGGTCAAGGAGATATTCTATTGCTACAGGACTTCAAGGGATGATTGGCCTACTGGGCTCTTGGCCTTGTCGGGTTATCTTCTAGTAGCTTAGGGATCTTGACCAGGTTCAGAGAAATTGGTTGATATCTCTTTTGTGAGTAGTGTTGGTGCCACCACTTTACAACGATAGTGTGAACCCTATTGGCCAACAAGTTGCTCTTATTATCGAGCCATACCTCTTGGTTTAGGCTCTCTAAGATTACCCCTTTGAGACCGAGGTTCAGCTTTTGAACCCTGGTCTCTTGGGTTAGAACTATTCGACAACAATTTGTGGTGTAGGTCAGGATGAGTTTTTTGACTTGACATCAAGAAACCTGGGTCTACAAACAGGGGGAACCTATGAAGGGACCCCCAAAGTTTTGAAGTTAATACTGTAATGTGGCTTGGGTTTTTTATAAATATAAATAAATATTATATATTTACTACAATTCACTCACTTTTACATTATTTCACATCAGCGAAGTTGGTTCTGTCCCCCCTAAATTCAACTCTTACCCAAGTTTGAAGCCATCTCAACGTTTGTTTCTTTTTATATTTTTACCTTTCTTTACCTTATTTTTTTCCTTTGGCTTTTGTTTTACTTTATATATATACATAAATATTTTAATTTTTTTTTCTTTGTACTTCTCAATGCTTTGTTTTACTTTTTATATATATACATATACCGTACATTTTTAGTTTTTTTTTTAATATCTTTTTAAACCTTTGATTATTTCTGTTTTTCTTTCTTTTTTTTTTTTCCTTTTTTTTCATATTTTTTTCCCTTTTCTTTCATCCATCTTTTTTTCCTTTTAAATAAATAAATAAAAATAATATATATATATATATATATATATATATATATATAATTTATACTTTTTTGTTTTTTCTTATATTTTTTACTAATTTTTTTAAAAAATATTTTAAATATATTTAACATATTCCTTTCTTTTTTTTCTTTTCTTTTTTTTTTTTTTTTTTTTTTTTCATTTCCTATATGATTCATTTATAAATAAATAATTAAAAATATTTACATTTATATGATTTTTGTATAAATATTTTATAAATAGTTTTGTTTATATTTTTGTATTCTTATGCTTGTATTGTTTTTGTATTGATTTGCAAGAATAAATTTACGGTTATCTCCATTTTTTTTAAATAATATAGGATAGTTTCTTAGCAAAATTACATCTACAAAATATTTACAATTTAAATATATTTTATATATTATTACAATAGTTTTTTTTGGAAAAGATACGATTTCATTCAAAAGCATGCAAGGAGCATGCAAGAGTTACAAAAAAGCCTTCCAATTAAGAGCAATGGAAGCTAAATTATAATCTTTGAACATAGAAGATTTAGAACACCAAGC
>JBBMKA010088545.1:0-13463 GCA_037833695.1 Sechiopsis laciniata | reverse complement strand
GTTAACAATAATTGAGGTGAATAATTAAAATTCATAAATTTTTAATTATAGACTACTCTAACCACATTTTCAAAAAAAAAAAAAAGTATCAACCACTATTAACTTCAAATAAATAGTTGATTTCTCTGCTACTTTTAACTTCAAACCCCAAACGAATAAATAACCACTTCTAACTATTATTAACTACTTTTTTTCTCTTAATTAAAAAAAAAAAAGAAACACAACCTACTAACAGAAAAAAGAAGGAATCCACGTTAGTTAAAGCGTCGTGTAAAGTAGGGTCCAGTTTAACCCAAGTCCAGTTAAACTAACCATAGTAGGCGGTTAACTTTTTTTTTTACGAAAAAAACGTCACTTCTCTCTTCCTATATATACTCCTCCACTTTCTCTCCCTCCTCTCATTTTTCAATTTAAAAGAAAATAATAATAATCTTTTTTTTTTTAAATTTTAATTCTTCTATTTTCTGACGTCTTGTCGTCCCTTCCCTTTCTCATAGTTCCCATCACAAAGCTCGGCAGTGGATGAATCGTTGCAGAACGACATATATTCTCTCGTCGTTTTAGTTATTTAACGAACTGAGAATTTCCACTTTTACCCCTCCCTTTCCATCAAATTTATCCAACACTGCCACTGCCGAAATGATTTCATGGAAAGATCTCTACACAGTCTTAACCGCCGTGATCCCTCTGTACGTCGCTATGTTCTTAGCTTACGGCTCGGTCCGGTGGTGGAAGATCTTCACTCCGGACCAATGCTCCGGCATCAACCGCTTCGTCGCCATCTTCGCCGTTCCTCTCCTCTCCTTCCACTTCATCTCCTCCAACGATCCGTACGCAATGAACTTCCGTTTCATCGCCGCCGATACGCTCCAGAAGATCATCATGCTGTTTCTCCTCGGGATCTGGACTAATTTCACCAAGAACGGTAGTCTGGAATGGATGATCACGATCTTCTCTCTCTCCACTCTGCCAAACACTCTGGTTATGGGGATTCCGCTTCTGATCGCGATGTACGGCGATTACAGCGGCAGTCTGATGGTACAGGTCGTGGTGCTGCAGTGCATTATCTGGTACACGCTTCTGCTTTTTCTGTTCGAGTATCGCGGCGCGAAGATTCTCATCATGGAGCAGTTTCCCGAAACTGCTGCCTCGATTGTCGAGTTTAAAGTTGATTCGGACGTTGTTTCTCTCGACGGTAGGGATTTTCTCGAGACTGATGCGGAGATCGGCGACGATGGGAAGCTTCATGTCACGGTGAGGAAATCTAACGCTTCTCGGTTGTGTCTCGGTTCGGCATTGACGCCGAGGCCGTCGAATCTCACCGGCGCGGAGATTTATAGTTTGAGTTCTTCTCGAAACCCTACTCCTCGCGGCTCGAATTTTAACCACTCCGATTTCTACTCTATGATGGGGTTTCAAGGTCGGTTGTCGAATTTTGGACCTGGAGATTTGTATTCTGTTCAGTCTTCGAGAGGTCCGACGCCGCGGCCGTCGAATTTTGAGGAGAACGCCGCGGCGTCTCCGCGGTTCGGGTTTTACCCGGCTCCGAACCCGGAGTTTACTAAAACTGCTAAGATTCCTCTTGCGCCGGCTCCGCCACCGCCGTCGCAACAGCCGCCGCAGAACAGTAAAGCGAGCAATGATGCGAAGGAGCTTCATATGTTCGTTTGGAGTTCTAGTGCTTCTCCGGTCTCTGAAAACGCCGGTGGTCTCTTCGCCGGGAATGAGGTTGCCGGAGCTGAGCAATCTGGCCGTTCCGATCAAGGTGCTAAGGAGATTCGTATGCTCGTCGCCGATCATCCTCAAAACGGCGAAAACAAAGGTAGTAGTAATCACTAACAATATATTTTATCCCCCATTGACAATTTCATTTTCATCAATCATTTTTTTTTTACTTCTGGTTAAATATATATTCCCTACAATCTTAAAATATAAATTTTTGATTCTATAATTTGAACAAAGTTAAAATTTAGTCTAAATTTTAAAAACTAAAGTTGAATTCTTATGGTTTGATAAAAACTAATAAATAGTGCTATGAACATGTAAAAGGTTTCAATTAATCATTTTATTCACATAGATATTTTTGTTTATGAATAACTAATTTGAACAAATACTACTATTATAAAGTTTTAAAGTCAAAGTGGCAAAATTCTTATTGTTCAATTTACAGGATTAAATTTAAACTAGGAATAAATTCTAGATTTTGAAATTATAGGATTAAATTCAAAGGGATCAAATTTATAGTTTACCATTTTATTTTTGTTTATGATGTGAAACTGTTCCAGAAACGGATGACTATGCAGGAGAAGCCTTCAGTTTCGCCGGAAAAGAAAGGGAAGAGGAAAGAGATGAACAGAAAGAGATTCCCACCGGCTCTGCTGGGGACATCCATGGGAAATTCCCCGACGGAGGTCCGGAAGGCGGGAACTCGAAACTAATGCCGCCAGCGAGCGTGATGACTCGTCTGATTCTGATCATGGTGTGGCGGAAGCTGATCAGAAACCCCAACACATATTCAAGCCTCATCGGATTAATCTGGTCGCTCATTTCATTCCGGTGAGCACAAAAAACAGATCAACTCAATAAATATTAACTAACAAACACAGTAAATTGAAACATCCATTTGAACTACCTCTGTTCCCTCTTATTTGAGTATTGTCTTTGAAATTGAATTGAATTTGCTCTGTATTTATTGTTTGTTCATGGAGTTGTCTGTCTTATTGGGATTGTGATGAACAAATTTGCAGGTGGCATGTGGCTATGCCCAAAATAATTGAGAAATCAATCTCCATACTCTCTGATGCAGGACTTGGAATGGCTATGTTTAGCTTAGGTGAGTAGTCGTTATCTTTATTTATTGTGTTTTTTTTATTAACCATACTTATTCTATGAATAAAAATGACTAAAGAGTTAATGAAGGAAAAAAGTGATCACTTGTTCTTGAACGTAATATCATGTTGTCACGTATGTATCCCAATAATTGAAAGAGAAATTTAATCTAATCATTACATGAGGAAGAAAGAAAAAATTATATTTTTGAGAATTCATTTGTCTTTTAATCCGAGTTCTAAGGAAAAAGTTATTGTCCACCTTCATTGGTTAGTGTTATGTACACGTTAGCTCGAAAAATTTGCCACTTTAAGTTTGTTTGAGCAATTAAGCAAGAGAAAAAATTTCTTCCTCAAGAATGAAGAGACACTATATTTAAAATTTACGGGTCACACACTTATTTTTTATAAACAAAATGATATTAAAAAAAATTGTGCCACAAATAGTGTCACACAATTCTCAAATATTGAGAACTTTGTCATTCACGAGAAACCAAGTTTTCCTTTTCCTCTTAAATAAGAGTCGGCTGCATATCCATATGCAAGTATTTTTCCTACATTTATTATTATCTTTGGATAGTTAAAGTAAAAAGGTTTTTATTCCGTTTTTTTCTTTTCAAATGAATAATATTTGAGAATGGAATTTAGAACATGTAACTTTTTGGTTACTAAATTACATTGAAATTTTGCTTTTGTTTACCATTATTTAATTCGTAGAACGATAGTTAAATAAGGTTGGATAAAATTAAGAATTCATGTTTGGAGATTAGGTTGAGGATGAAGATAAGAGGCTGGCAAAAGAATGGGGATTCTCTCTTTGCATTATTTTTCTCACATTGTGTGTCTGAAAACGGATGGAAAAGTTTATAATCTTGGGCCTTAACCAGCCGACAAGTGGGCCCAGTGGGCCCAATGGGCAACGTCAATTGGGTGGTCCAGAGATGGGTGGGCCGGAGATAAATGCTGCTCCCCATTGCACTCCAAATTTAGTGAAAGTAGTTGAACTGTAAATTCATGCATTTTTCTTTTGTTAGAGATAGTGTTGCTTTTTTATTTTTTGAGGTGTAGGGGCCTTAGAAAATTGACTGGTGTTGTTTGTTACTGGCTGAAAAAAGGTATTTTTATGGGACTACAACCAAAGATGATAGCATGTGGAAACTCTGTTGCTGCTTTTGCCATGGCTATTAGATTCCTCACTGGACCCGCCGTCATGGCCATCGCTTCCATCGCTATCGGCTTGCGTGGTACTCTCCTCCGTGTCGCCATTGTTCAGGTAATTATTTCTACTATTAGTAAGTTAATATCTCACAAGTTTCTTTGTCAATTAAGTGTAGTAGAATTAGGCTGTAGTTATAGGCTTGTGAGAATAATTGAGTTGTTTGGAAGTTAGGTCGAACACTCGTTTATTTTTATTGGTTCACTTTAACTTGATAGTAGGTGTTCATGGTCTTAGTAGGGATGTGTTTTTAGGTTGGTCAATCTTTCAACTCATCCAATTTTATGTATTAGTGCAATTTAATCTAATCCAACATAATCCATATATTTCATAGTTGACTTATAAATCTATATATAAATAAAACGAAAAATTAGCATTAAGACTCAAATTTTGCTTATCTCGTTAGTATATGTTTTTTACCAATATGATAACAATCTATCTTAGTTATTTAATCTTACACATATAATATTATTTTTAGTTGGGGTTGGATTAGATTGAACCGAACAATGGCCAACCTAAAAATCCATCCAACTCTAAGTAAATTATCTAATTATAACTCAACCCTCTTTCAATCTTTAGGGAGTGTTTGTTTGACGTAATTGACGAGATATTACAAATGAGTTTTTACAGCAATTCTTCAAACAATCATATCCAAACAAGTTATTGTAATCACTTATTTCTTATCACTCAAAATAATAATTCATTTTTAACCACTCATTTCTAATCACTTATTTCCAATTCCAACCACATCCAAACGAGGTATTAGGTGCAACCTCTCTACAAATAACGATATCTAAACGAGTTATTAGTAAAACTCGAATTTCTAATCATTGAAAATAACCAGTTATTTATAATCATTCAAAATACTCTTTCTTATAGTTTGAGTTGAATAGTTTAGATTGCTGGAGTTGCTATTGTAGTTGATAGTATATCACATCAATATTGAAAAAGGTGGTGGTTGTATTAAAAAAGCTAATGAAAAAGTTGTACCATATATCCCATGTGCTATTGTAGGCGGCATTGCCACAAGGAATTGTACCCTTCGTGTTTGCTAAAGAGTACAATGTGCATCCAGCAATTCTAAGCACGGGGTAAGCAACCCATCTTTCCAAACGCCCTTCTTTTGCAGCTTTCTGCTCATTATGATTTATAATTTGGTACATTTTTCTGGCATTATTGCAGGGTGATATTTGGCATGCTCATTGCTCTGCCCATTACTTTGCTATACTATGTTCTTCTTGGTCTGTAAATTTTTTCCCCTCATATTTCTTAATGATTTTGAGACAAAGGCGGCGGCGATGACGACGACGACGATCATAGGTTATATAGAAGAAAAAGTTTGACAAAAGTTGAGAGAGAAGCTCTGGATATTTGCATAAAGGCCAAAGTAATTTCATCAACTTTGCAAAAAGAATTTAGAGGAATTTCAAAGAGAAGAAAAGGTCTAACAGAAAATAATTACCGAGCGAGGAAAAGGAAATCTTCGATCGTTGATGTTTTTGGTGTAAATTTCTGACTCAAGTGGAGACCATTAGGATTTAAAAAGAGGTTTCTTAATTAGGGTTTTAATGGAAAAAAAAAAAAAAAAAAACCAAACATCAATTATTCTTAATATTGGTTTTGTTTGGTTTAAGCTATTGTTTTCGTCTCTCGTCTTCTTCTTCTTTTTTTTTTTTTTTTCTTGGTTTTGTAATTTCATTATATTATATTATATATTAGGCTGCGGATTTTATGTTTTCCATTTTATCACCTTCTCTTTGTCTATAACTAATTTTAAGTATTTATTAAATTTTCAGGCCACCTGATTATATATAATCATGTCTATTTTTAGTAATTTCATATCATAGAAAAAAAAAACCCTCGAAAACATAAGTGTGAATTAGAGGTGAACATGAGTTGGGTTAGGTTGAGAGGATTTTCAACTCAATCTAAATTTTCAGGTTGATCATTTTTTCGAACCAACCCAATTAAAGATACAACCTAATTCAATTGGGTTGGGTTGAGTTGGGTCATCGAGTCTAATAATACATTATAAATTATAAATATCTTTTTATTAAATTAGTCCTACATTATATAAAAAAAAAAAACAATCTTCAATAAAGGTAATGAAATGAATATAAATATACAATCATGGTTGATATAAAAGATTCAAACTATAAAACATAAAACAAATAGATAATTAAAACAAAAAAATAGATGACATAATTCGATTTCCATAAAACAAATATATAATTAAAACAAAAAAAGATATTTTATATAATTTGACTATATATTTTATCATAATATATAAATTATAAAGATTTGAAAAACTATTAAAGAATATGAGAAATAAAAATTCTAACAATAATAATTAAATAAAACAAATATATGCATATATAATTATGTTATAAGTAAAAAGTATATATTTTAAAATTAAATAATAATTTCGGGTTGGTCGGGTTGGGTTGGGTTAATTTTAGGACAACTCATGACTCAACCCAACCTATAAATATTTCATGATTTTGAATCCAACCCAATCCAAAAATGTTTTTAACCCAACCTAACCCATCAAATTAGATTAGGTTGGTTCGGGTTATTTGGGTTTCAGGTTGTTTGAACAAACACCCCTAGTGTGAATCTTTTATAAGATTGAATAATGTAGTAATAGTAACATCATTGTTTTTTTAAGGTATAATGTTCCAACTCGGTCGATACGGTCCACATGGGGTCATCCATTGGGTTTGCCAAGTTTTCTTGCACTCTTGTTTTTAGTTTCTTTCATTCACAATTTTGTCTTTAGATTTCTCTCAATCAAGATTTGATTATTCCTGATGTTTGTGAAAGGTGAATGTTTAAGTTGTAAGAAAAGATGTTTGAAAAGCTCACTAATCATATTATTTGTAGGACTGATATGCATGACCATCTCCCAGCTCGTTATCATTTTTATTGTAAATAATTTGAGTTATTTCGTATCTCAAATATCTCAAATGTGTTCATGGTGAGGGCCCACTGTTCTCACCAACTAGTACCTTTAATTTAAGGACTTTTGTTGATTTGCATTAAACATAATGTATAAGACACTCAATGGTTTACTTCTCAATTCTATATATATATATATATATTTATATTTATCTTTGGAGATTTATTGGTTTTATGAAAATCCAAAAACTAGAGCATTGTTTCTAGATCTTAAGCTGAATACGAGTATATGGTTATAAGTTATTAGTGAAATCATTTGGCTTTCGTATCTTTTTTTCTCTTCTTCTTCTTTTAGATGTTCAAATCAAGCGTCAGAATCTTATTTTATTGGTTTTTTTTATAACCAAATTTATTGTCAACTTGACAAATAATTCGATGTTTCACAAACATACAAAATATATGGAGTTAGACTATCATTTCATTTGAGACAAGATCATATTAGATTAATTTATAAAAAGTCTACTCGCTCAAAGTATTAATCAACTTGAAGATATCTTCACAAAGACTTTACCATCGGTGAATTTCACATACTTACAACTTATCTTGAGAGAGTCTATTAGATTACTTCTACCTGGTTCACCGGTTTACCTTGGGTTGGTTCGTTTATGACCTAGTCTGGTTCAATTACTTTTTTTTTCTTTTTTTTTTTTGAAAAGACCGGTTCAATTACTTAAGAGGAAGGTATCCTAGATATTAGTAATTTCTATCAAAACTTGTATATATGTTCTATTTCTTTTATGGTAAAATACATGAAGTATTCTTTCTCTTTCTTTTGGCCGTATTAAAATAGAACTTTAATTCAATTTCATGTACATAAGAGTTTAAGAAAAAAACGTATTTATTTTAATATAAATTGTAGGAGAAGAATCACATTACTACTCTCAAATAAATGAGAATTGTAAAATAACAATTTTAGGATCGAACACTTAACTGTGGTGTTGAATTGAATTATAACAAAACAATGAAATCAACTAACTACCCATCCTTTTGATAAAAAAAACATACTTATTATAATGAGGTTTCTAAAATTTGGCCAAAATTTTATAAATTTGGTATAGAATAAATGAGATTTCTTTCAAAAAAGAAATTAATAACAAAATTGTTGTGAAATAGACATCTAATTATTTGTTTGGAATATTAATATGATTTAGAAAGAAAGTTGTGGTATTAAAAAAAAAGTTGTGAATAATAGAGGAGATGCAATTAATTAGGAAAACCGACATGCTTTCAAATGAGAAAGCGACGTATCGGTTCAAGTTTTGTACGACTTGTCGTCTTATAGTGGTAAGAAGAGAAGAGAACATCCCTTTTCCCTTTATCAAATTTCTTCGATTAATCCACTTTTATCATTTTCCCTTACCCCATTTCCAACGCAAAATATATAATTTTGTCCTTCTATTAATGTTTGAAAAAAAAAAGAAAAAATTAGAATTGCTTTTAAATTGTTTTGCCTTTTTTTTTTGCTAGGTGCAAATTCAGATGCATATGATGCTTTATAAAACATTTTTCCTAATTAAAAGGGTCGGTAGCTATACTAAAAAAAATTGGTGGCATGGTCGACTTAGTTAAATGATGGCAATTCAATTTTATTTCATGGTTACAAGTTCGATCAATCTAGAAATTCTAAATAAATCGAAAATTATAATACTATAAAACAATCATAACAATTAAATTTTTTAACCATCATAGAGTGATTCAAGTGGTTAAAAAAGATTTTGTGTGTTTAAGGTGATAGATTCAATTCATAGTGGTTACCTACCTACGAATTAATTTTCTACGGTTTTTCTTGTCATCCAAATGTTATAGGGTCAGACAGTATATCTTGTAATATTAGTGGAGGTGCACGAAAGCTATCTCGAACAATCATTGATATAAAAAAAACTGAATTTTAGTTGATCTAAATAAACTGAAGATTATAACAATCTAACATAATTTGTTAGATCTATTTATATTTTTTCTTTTTTTTTTTTTAGAAACTATTTATATCTTTTCTCAGCATGTTCTTTAATTGAGGGTATTTATCTGAGTTCATCAACCATAGTTCGATTTTTTTTAGACTACATGTTTACATTTTGTGGTTCCAGTACCATATTAAATTAACATAAGATTTTCCTTAAATAAGTTTTTTTTTTTAGGTACAAGTTGGAGGATGGGAGATTACATAAATAAAATTAACATAAGATTTTCCTTAAATTAAGTTGATATTTAGAAAATTGTAGTTGTTTATCTTATAATTTTTATAAGGTCTATTTTCATCTTTTTAATTGGATCCCCAGCATAAATAACATATTTGGTCAAACTTTGAAATTATTAGATAAAAGAAAAAGGGAAATTTTGAAAATCCTTTCTTACAGCTAGCTTTGTTATCATGTATATCTCTATTTTCACAAAAAGCTCAATAACATTATCTCAAACTAAGGAAAGATGCAGGTTCTTTGTCTTCGAGTTTGGAATAAGAACACTCTCGAGTTGGGTCCAATTTAGTTTTTTTCTTCATGGCGTTTGATTATTATTGAATTTGCCATCATAGACAATGCAGAAAATGAAAGCCTTATTTCATTTCTTTTTAAATATATGAAGGGAACTCGAAATCTTTTGATTGAGAATACATACCATTTACTCGTGATTTTACCTATTTTGACATGAAAACATATAAATCTCTATCTTTTTTACCTTATGCATTGTCATTAGCAAAGGTTTTATTTATTGGACTAACGATGTACTAGCAAAAGAAGAAAGGTTTGGCCTAGATTTGAATGAGACAGATTGACTAGCGCTATAGTACTCTTAATAGAAAAGGAGTTAGTTGGATATGTAGTCATAGTGGAATATGTTCTAACAAATTGACGATGTCGTACTCTGAGGAGAAGAACAGTTGATTGGTCTGGATCTCAGCTAAACAAATTGACGATTTGAAGGGAGACTCAATCTTTGTTAGAGGGGAGGATTGAATTTTCAGGTGCTAAACACAGAAGAAGATGAGCTCAAGAAAGTGTTTGGTAGTATTTTATTCGAAGGGAAAATTATTGCAATACAAACAAAGTTCTCATTAATTAGTTAAAGTAAAAGATCATGAGTATATCGCTGATGACGACCATCCTCATTAATATGTGGTCCCGTTAAAGACCTATTATTAGTTCAAAACTTATAATTTAACCAAATTAAAAATAAAATCACAAGCATCAAACTTTATATATACACATACAAAAGAAGTACACAGACAAATTTTTTTAAAAAGCATGATATTAGTAAGGTAGGTAGCTTGTTATAGGCGTGATCAAAACTCTCATCAATCATCATTTTTCCAAACCCTCTTTCAAAAGTTAAAAAAATAAAATAAAACAATAATAAACACCAAACACAAAAACCATAAAAGCTCACATCATATACATCTGATGAACATTGAACACCAAGATCCAAAGCACAAAACATCAACAAAACAACAACAACTAAAACCAAAAACCAAACCAAATTGGCAAACAAAGGCAAAGCTCTAAAGGGCATGGAGAGGGCTAGCTGTGTGTTGTGTTGGCGAATTTGATGGCAGCAATCACTGCGACAAGGAATGGATATTCGGCCAAGTGGGTCGAAGAGAAAATGATTTTGAAAGTTGAGTTCAATTGACATGATATTATATGACATAATAATCTATAAGTTATGAATTTAAACCCTCACCCAGAAAAATATTATTTGAGGTCGCAAGAAAAGTTTTTTTTTTTTTTTTCAAAAGAGGCAGCTACTTATGAGAGAAAAATTCTATTGGCATGTAGTTGGTGTACTTTATATTCTATATTTTTATTTTCATAACAATTAATTGGAGAGCTTTTACGCAACAGAGCAATAAGTCAATAACATTAATATATATTCACTGACTAGAAATTATGGATTTGAGTCTTCTTCAATTGTACTTGTAAGACTCAAAAAAAAAAAAAAAGGAGGATCATTCGTTTAATTTTTTGTGTATCATTGAGGAAAACTTATTTATATCATAGGGTTGGTCGTTTTGGCCTTATTAAATAATTTGTTGACATAATTGCAACAGTACATATGCAAGAGATCAATTATAAAGGTTTCACACTTTCGTATCTGTGACTATTAGGAGATAAATATATATTTTAGACTACTATTAAAAGGGAATTTATACTAACGAGCTTTTCTCATAAATATTGGTAAATTCTAAAATATTTACAATTATAATCATTAATTCATTTTAATACTTTATTATAAATACTCATTAATATCAGTATTATAAGAAAGTACATGACAATATTCAATAATACAAATAATTATATTTGTTATTATTTTTTTAAAAATGACCGTATTTATAATTATTTTCTAGATTTTATTAAGTAAGTTTTCCTTTTTTAAAAAAAGTTAGATTGTGGTAGCCTTTTTTTTTTTTGGAAAACTTACTACACTAATCAAATTTAAAAAATAAT
Source organism: Sechiopsis laciniata (assembly GCA_037833695.1). Lineage (NCBI taxonomy): Eukaryota > Viridiplantae > Streptophyta > Magnoliopsida > Cucurbitales > Cucurbitaceae > Sechiopsis > Sechiopsis laciniata. The sequence continues at coordinate 2,022 of JBBMKA010088545.1, read as the reverse complement.
TATAAATATTGTCACTTTTTAAAAAAATTAACAAGTATAGTCATTGATATTAACGAGTATTATTACATATTTACCTATAATATTGTATTAATGAATATTTATAATAAATAATACTATATTAATGAGTATGTATGATACCAATTGAAAATGTATTAATGACTATCCATGCAAATACTTTAAAATTTACCTACGTTTATAATTATTTTGTGAAAATAATCGATCTAGTACAATTTTCTTTTCTTTTTTAAGGGATTTTTTTTTTTTTTTTTTTTTTGGTCCATGCATGCACACGTGAACCAAGAGAAGAAGAGGGTGAAATTGAGGGGTCTGGATCATGTGGGCAGCCATACTTAGACCATGTGGCTGTGAAAGACTTTAGGGTTCAATCCAACAGTTATTAGAATCAATTGTGTTTTGTGTTCAATCATTATTTCAGCTTGTGGGGGTTCCTCAAAGATGAGAAAAAAGGGGGCTGAATATATATTTATTTAGCTTTGTATTTAATGTTTGTGTCATTTCTATTATTGAGTTCAAAATTTTATGAGAGTTTTGAATATGACATTGATAATTATAGTTGTCTTCTACATTTTGGAAAAAAGAAAAAGAAAAAGAAAAGAAATCTTGCCAAAGTAAGTTTGACTTAACATTTTTCATTTTATTGTGCTAGGAAAAGGATAATTTTGATCTTTAAAACATTATATAATCAACCAAAAATTTAAAACTCTAAATTCCTATCTTCATAGTATGTGTTAGGAAGAACAAGTTAGTTTCTTTCATTGTTTTCTTTTTCTTTTTGCTTTGCATATTAAAAGAGTAAATCGTAAATTTGGTTCACATACTTTGAGAAAGGTTAGAATTTAGTCCATAACATTTTAAAAACTAGAACTTAATTTTTATAATTTGATAAAATTTAAATTATAGTTTTTTCATCGTTGTTGATGAATTAAATATGTAAAAGTTCATTATTTTATGTGTCAATAATGTCCGTGTGGGATAAGTGTTTGTGGGATAAGTGTTTGATTACACAAAAAAAATTAAAATTATTTATTAATGAATAGTTACTTCTACGTACTTAATTCATTAATATACTTAATTCATTAATAATTACCAACAACACAACATTTTTTCAACCATAAGTTATAATTTGAGCGAGAGTCCCAAATGGAGTTATATTTACTTGTAGAGCCAATTATTTGTTTAATGTTAGGTCCTACCCATATATTTGACCAAGACTTTTATACGTTTGCAAAAGTAGGGTTTTTGTATGAGTGAGTTTTGAGAGGAATTGAAGGGTAAAGGTTTTTTTTTTTTTTTTTCTTGCATTTTTTTATTGAAAAGATGAAAGGGGTAGTAAAGCTGCAAATGTACATCTTTTCTTTCTTTTTTTGTTCTACCAAATACATGCATATGTAATATATAATCTATGAGTGTACTAATGTAAAATCAATATGATTGATTATTATTCGTTGTTCTTTTACTATGCACATAAAATTCTTTCGTTTCTGACAACATTTTCCTCTATGTACGATACCTTATCAGCAAATAAAATATAATTTTTATTAACAACATGAAGTCTTGCCTACATTATGCTTGTCATACTAGAAGTGCTTAACATCAATAGGTTCGAATATCCCATCCTCTTTGTAGAACTAAAAGAAACAAATGTTCCACTAAAGATGTATATGGTCTAGATTGGATTGGGTTCGAAGAATACTTTGAATCAATCCAAATTTTATAGTTAGCAATATGGCAACAGGTGCAATCCTATTATTAGAACACCTCAATCTGTATATTATTTAGTTGGGTTTTGAGTTTCATTTTTCATTTCTAAGATTCAACCCATAGCTTATTAATATATAAAAATAAAAAATAAAGAAAAAACTAATATATTAGTGTATATTTCTTACCAATATATTAATATATATATATATATATATATATATATATATATATATATATATACATATATTCATATATATATATATATCGAATTCGTTTGGGCTACACAAGTAAAAAATTCGT
>JBBMKA010088534.1:0-13463 GCA_037833695.1 Sechiopsis laciniata | reverse complement strand
CCTTGCTGACTCTTCTACCTACTCTCTAAATGTTGCAGAGTTGACTTTTGCGATGGCAGAGAGGGTTTCCAAAGTCACGGATCTTTGCCACGTGCCCTTAGGTTGGAACTTCTTTTAGTCTGATATCATAAGAGCTTCGCATCGACGAACTTAAGATGGTTTCTTCTTGTGGTCTGGAGAGTTCCATCTTCGCTGAGGCGAAGTGATGTTCTAGCTGTTTTCGCTGGATGCTGAAAATACCTACAGTAAGACAGCAGCATCAAATTCGTTTGACAACAAGCATATTTCGCTTCTTCTTTCGCTTCAACTTTTCTCTTCCAGGCTTTTGTTCACAGTTTCGCTTATCCTGTTTAAACACAGTGAAATTCAACACTTTATAATATCAACTTATCATTTTCTACATAAAATTTCCTAATTTCAAGCTATTTAACTCTCACTAATTGAGAGTTATCATTTATGTTGCATAAAATAAAGATAATGTAAAACGTAATAAGCGTGATGAGAAATTAAGGCATAGTTAAGGTACTCATGAAATGCGTAGTAATGTTATAAGAACTGTGCAGTGAAGGAAAACTAGCATACTTCGCTTAACAAACGTCTGCTTGTGCATTCATTCGCATTAAGTCTAACTTCCGTTGCAACTCAATGTAATCTGAACAGCGTAGCATATGCAGTAGTTACGTCTTTATTCCTAAACTCCGATTTAAAGTATAAAAGACTTTGTGATACTAACCTACTGAACATGCTATCTAGCCTTAGGTCATTTCCTCTTCCGAATTACAATCAAGTAGCTCGTGTGGATGGCCGGTCGACACTTAGTATTAAGAAATTAAGAACCTAGCTAACATGCACTGGTTTGTCCCTCCCTAGATCCGTCTAACACATGCTTAACCAATTCCACTTTTCCCTAACCTAGCTTTAGAGAAATTAGTTCATAATGCAAAATAAAAACACAGATAACAACAAGAATGAAAACATGCAGAAAGCAATATTATTAAAAAGCAAAATGAGTCTAACAAAATAATAATGAAAGAAACAAAATAGAGAGACGAAGTGTTAAAAACTCTCTTTCAGACTCCCTTTCAGACTCTCCTAAAAAACTATTACAAGATTTCAATTTATAGACTCCTAGTGGTCCTTCTTAAATATTTTAAATTTGATTTGGTAGCCCAATTAACTCTACTGCATTGGCTGAATGATTTCGTCAATCTCGTCGTAATGTAATAAGGAAGGGATCCCGTGATTTCCGTAATCTGTCTCTCTAGCTGTTTGCCTAGTCAACATCATGCGTTGTCATCGCAATCCTTCCTTTATTAAATCCTTGCCTTGGCGTTTTGTCCGAGCTACTGTCATCGCGTATTTGAGTTTCGCATTGGTTACTGTTGATTCGTAAGGTTTAGTTCTGCTTTTCCGCATCGCACTTCCTACAAAACATCTTTTCAGCATCAGAGGTACTTAATTACGCATTTAAAGTATGATTTTAGCATTTTTAACGGTACAATGCATAATTCTCTGTTTAGTCCCCCAATGTGCGAGATTAGTCTAAATCACCACTTTCCGAACTAAATTGACTCTTTCACATCAGATTTTATATGCTAATTGCGAACAACTGATTCAAAATAAACCTAAATAATGACTCTATTTGAGAGTCATCACCAAACAATCACTTTTTTTTAGTACAAGTTGAGGGAATGGGGATTACAAATATCGATTTCAGGGATCAAACTCGTGACCGTGGAGTGGAAATGGATTAACACCAAACCAAATAACCAATCATGCGACCGACCCATTCGATACCGAACAATGACTTTAATTTAGCAGAAATAATGGCTCTATTTGAGAGTCATTAACAACATAGAGAGCAACATACTAACACCTCATAATCCTAGCATGCTTCACAAGAATACAATTAGAAATCACATAAAAGATTGTACCCTGAGACCCCATAATCCCAAAGTACAAATTACAAAGAATAGATAAATGAAATGAGCATACAAAGAGGCACCCCGGGACCCCATAATCCTGAAGCACGAGTTATACAGATCATGCAACAGACAAACATACAGAATAACAAGCCAACATTCTTGGCATATACATGAGTAACATATCAAAATTGACCACAGGCAGGGTCCACACAATCCGAGTAGAGAATCCTTACATGATTGAAAAATACAGGACAAACTCCTTACATACAAACAGCAACCCAAAAGCTGCCAACTCAACCTAGCAATAAATCACCCAAAAACTGGCAACTCAACCTCGAAATAAACCCAAGGCTCGAGATGATGAATTTACCCAGAAATCGGTAGCGAACACATCTGTCCAACACTAGGCAAAGCACAACACCAAACGAAATCTACGATTCACACCTAGAGATCCCACCAAAAATAAACTGCCTAACAAACAACCCACCAATTTAAGTCAGTCAAAACAACCAACATGACACAAAAATCTAACAACCACAAGGGGAAACCCGAAATCCTTACCGAACAAAAATAAAAGAAAATGAACCTGACACACGCAAGGCACACGAGCACGGGTTAGGCAACACGCAGGCTGGGCTGTTGCGAGCTCGCAAGCTACTGGGCGTGTGCGCGTGAGGCTGGAGTAACACCGAGCGGCTGCTGGCGCAAGATTAGCTGCCATGCAAGCAGACGATTGGGCTGAACGGCGTCGGGCTCCTCGACCACAGCAAGGCTCTGGCTGGTTTGCACGGCGCTGAGGTAGAACGGTGATAGGGTGCAGCGGGAAAAGGGCAAGAGACGCGCGCGGGTGTTATGCTGCAGTGTTGGGCTTCACGTAGGCGACGCGACTTCATTTGGCGACAACAAGCGGTAGAGCTATGACGGACTCGGCAGCGATGACCCCGAGAGTGTTGGGTGGCGGCGACAACAGGGAGGGGGAAAGAAGAAGATGAAGATGAGTTAGGGTTTTCCTTCTTTTCTTTTTGCTTTACCTTTTCCTTTTTTTTTTTAATTTTCTAATTTACTTAGAAAATGGTATTTTCTAAAACCCAAATCCAGCCCTTATTCTTTTTATTTTAAATGCTCCTTCCTTTTATTTTATTTTAATTGACTTAATGGCCTTTATTTCAAAATCCAGCCTTTTCTTTCAAGCTCTTTTAATGAAACTTTTTTTTCCTTTCTTTTTAATAAAACCAAAAGCTACATTCCTTTTATTTATTTTATTTTCTTTTACAATCCCAACCAATCATTTTTCCACAAACATCTAAAGGTTCTTGAGATTACAAAATCACCCAACATTGACTAATTTTTGCGAAAAAGTCCCTAGGTGTAAAATTACTAAAATACCTCCAAAGTTAAAACTAATCAGAAAACACTCCGCAAATCTCGGTGGAGAGAACAACTATACCTGGAGGGTCTAACTAAAAATGCAGGGCCTTACAAGCATACTTTATTATCAATGGTTCATCATGTGTGAAAGATAGCTTCCCTTTTGTAAACTCTCCTCTTGACCAGAAGTTCCACAGGGACTTCTTCTCATGATAAAGCATTCTCCTTCATCTTGTTCAATCCCGCTTCTTCTTCATGATCATAAGGTTCTTATCCTTCTTGCTCTTCCTCAAAACAAGGATTTTTCAAAAACTTTAAAGTCACCAAGTGTGATGCTTTAGTTGTTGGGACATTCTGAGGATTGATGCCTTAAGCCTTCACATCGAAAACACATATATGGGGATCTTGAAGGTGGGCTATTTAATTCTAACTTCACCTCGATTAAGTGTAAGCTTTCAAATTTACCTTTGGTATTTCGCTGATTCTTAACTTTTTTTAGCTAGGATGATTAGCTCTTTCAAAGTGGAATAAGGATGTAATACCATTAAGTTTGCAACCTTAGGCTCCAATCCTCTTAAGAATCGCTCAAGAGTTTGAGGATCATCTTCATTCAAGTCATACTTCATAAGGAAGAATTTAAACTTCCTAGAATACTCCTCTATAGATTTTGAACCTTGTCTAAGTGAATGAAGTTGGTTGAAGCTTTCTTGGATGTAATAGGAAGGCATGAACTTTTTTTTTGAGCAATTTCTTCATTTTAGACCATATTCTAACCTTTTCTTTCCCCATTTGTTCTCTCTTAGAACAAAGATTAGCCCACCATATAAGTATATATATTTTCTAAACTTTAAGTCCACAATCTTTACCTTCTTATCTTCTGAAGTTCGTTTGTAATCAAACATTCTTTCTACATATCTCAACCATTCTACAAACTCGTCAGGATCAAGTTTGCCATCATACTCTGAGATATCAACTCTTATGTAATTTGCAATATAAGGAGCTGAATTTCTTCTTGCTTATGGATTGATCTCTCCCTTATTGGGCATATTGACCTCTTCTTCAGTTTCTACTCCGTGTGCATATTTGTGAGGTGTAAGAATATCTCCTTGGTTCCTACTAACCACATGTGATAATTCACGAAGTTGATCTTGCATATACTTTATTCTCTGCTCCATCTCCTCTTTATTTTACACAATTTCCTTATTTACTTTTCTCAAAGAAGCAATCAAAGTTTCTAAATCATTATCTCTTCAGCTTGCCATGCTATGAGGATTAAAGATTTTTTTTATGTGAATTTCAATAATCCTGGCTCTGATACCAAATGTTGTATAATTTCTTATACCACAATTATACAAGTAACGATCGAAAAGGGGTCAACAAAAACTAAGAACGGCTTGAGATTCACTCACACCACTCAAATTAGTTCCTAGGGCTTCCAAATTCAAGATAAGCTACAGATTCACCATTTAGATTGAATTTGGGACCTAAGATCCCTATTCAACATGCCAAAGTTGAAATAGCAAAAGAAAGTCTTAGTTTTCTCCAAAAGCAAGAGATAAATAAAAACTACAATATATTTGCATAAAAACTTGAATGATCTTCTTTCAAAAGTACAAGGTCTTTAAATAGGGATTCTTAAGTCTAAAAATAAACAACAACAACAACTTATAACTAGTTTTCGAACCACTAAAAATAAATAAATAATATTTAGGAAGGTAGTTCCACCACCCCTAAAGATTATGACTTCTATGTTGAATTTAACTACCCACTAAAGAAAATAACAAATTTGCCAAATAAATTGAAATAGAAAATTCAAATAAGAAATAAAAGAAATTATTTGGAAAAGTTATTTTTTGCATAGAAATTGTGTTGGAGGTTTGTTCACATCATCATCTTCATTAGGGCTACTTTGGCTATCAAAATACCTTTTGAATACCAATAAATTTCGTAGACAACTTCAAACGAGTGGGACTGGGTGAGTGCATGAACGGACTCACCACATTGACTGCAAATTCTATATCAAGGCGTGTGTGTGACAAGTAGATTAGTATATAACCGTTATAGAGACCAAAATAGTCGTATTTTATTTATGAAATTGAACACATAAATATAAGAATAAAGAAGTCCTAATCTGTAACGCCCCTTATTTTCAGTGAGACCTTCCAAGTACAGTTGTTCCTCTTTCTGGGATTTTCGGTGTAATTCTAGTCCATTTTGGCCTTTAGAGGTATTTTGGTAATTTATTCTTAAGGTCCGTTTTGCAAATATTGTTAGTTGTGTGGGTTGATCGTAATTTCAGGAAAAATCATGGGGCATTGGTGTTGATTAATTTAAGTCATGTTTTGGAATTAAAAGAAAAAGAATTAGAAAGGAAATGGTTTTTTTATTTGTTTTAAAAGAAAAAGAATAGTCTTATTTAATTAAAATGAAAATAAGGGCTGGATTTTGGTTATGGAAGGACGGGCCCATTTAAGTGGATTTAAAATAAAAGGAAAAAAAAAAAAAGAAATCTTTTCTTCTTTCTTTTTCTTTTTCACCCATCAAACCCTAGCTGCTAGATCTATCGTTGCCCTTCTCTGCCGCAGCTAGCCGTCGTCACAGATTTGTCACTGCAGTCACACCCCAACCGCGAACCGCAGCAGTTGACGCACCCCTTCGCCGGGTGGGCATGTTTCCAGCTGCACTGCCCTACCCAACTCGCGTGAACGCACGCTCATCCTGAGCCTTGCCTGCTCTTTTCGCTCGCCCAGCAGCCCAGTGCAGTCGCTCCTCAACCCAACCTCTTCTTGCACGACCCTGCCTTCCGTCAAACCACACCCCTAATGCGTGCGTGCGCCATCGCCCATCCGCAGTGCTGCCTCGCCGACCTCACCAGCTCGTAGCCGCACAACACCCCAACACCCCTGCCCTGTTTTTAGTCTGTACACGTGTGTGTGTGTGTGCGAGCAGCAGCTTGTCTCCGCCAGTCACAGTAGCCGTGGAGCGTTGTTCGTGCCGTTGTGGACCCATATTGGGTAAGGTTCTTTACTCGCCATTGCTGTTGTTGTCGATTAATTATTTTGGGGCTATTTTGAATAACTAGATTAATGGTTGGTTTGTTGTGTCAAGTTTTGTGCTTGCTGGATCTCGAGGAGTGTGTGTTGTGATTTTGTTGGTTTTATGTTTTGCCAAGTGTTTGGACAGCCGTGTTCAGGATATGGATAAGGTTCTTGTGTTAATAAATCAATGGTTTTGGATTCTGATTATGGTTAATTGTTTAGGCAGAGTTGCTAAGCATGGTTTCATGGTAATGCAAAGGAGCGCGTTTTGTATTGCCTTCTTTAAGGTAAGGACTTTCTCACTAGAGTTGTGTGGACCCTGCACAAGGTGAAACTGACTGTGTTACTAATACCTATTGATGTGTGAGATGTGTACTGGTGCAAAGTAATGTCTGAGATGCGTGTTGGTTCTTTGCTTGTCGCGTTTGTGCTTCGTACTTTGGGATTATGGGGTCCCGGTGATGCCACCTAGTATATTACTTTAATTATTATATATGATCTGTATGCTTAGTACCTTGGGATTATGGGGTCTCGAGGTGCATCTTGTGTGTGATTTTATTATTATATTTCTTTTAAAGTATGTTGGGATTATGGGGTCCTACTATGCTAACATGTGTGCTACTTTTTCGTGTTTCTCGTGTTATGCATGTTATGGTGATGACGTGTGTTTTGTTAATAGCTTGTCATGATCCTGTATGTCAATATCCTGCTAGGATGCCAATTGAGTTATTGAGCATTTTGGAGATCCGTTAGGACTAGGCTATTAAATCCTCCTGTTACGAAACTGTTAGTTGTAATCATCTAGAGGCTGTAGAGAACACAATGTATGTTGTTCTCATTGGATCGTTATCGTTGAGGATTTAATCCCCCACTCAATAGCCGGGGATATGATGTAACATGTCGCCCCTAGCAATGCTTGGTTTATAGCCCTATAGGCGGGCCCTGATCATAGTGTACGCCTACTATGGGAGGGTTTTAGCTTGGGGTGATAGGTGTGAACAGACTAACTCGGATCGTTGGTAAGGGCCTCCAGGACTGTGACTCAGTGGACACCTTTCTTCGAGTCGTTAGGCATGTCGACTTGGTCTAGGTCAGTACTGTGTAGGCCTACACCTGACTGGTTTTCAGCACTATGCGGTGTATGTATACACGTGCCGAGTGTTAAGTAGATGGCTCACTTGGACCGGTGTCGTTAGTACACTAGTAGTAAAAAGTTGTGTTTGAGCTAGATAGTTGTGTAATGAACTTCATGACCAGTCGTATTATCTAGAGCAGGTGAGCGTCTCAAGGGCCTTAACGAACCTCATGACCAAGTAAAAAGCTAAAATGAGCTAAGAGTAAGTTGATATATTGAGGAAGACATGTAGCGAAATTCATGGTCAGTTAGTAAGCTATGTTGAAACGAGAGTAGATATGTATTGCTATCATGTTGAGTTTTACTTTGTGCATTGTACCCCTATTGAGAAGTTCTTGCTGAGTATTCTTTTATACTCACCCTTTCTGTGGTTTCTTCTTTCCATAGGTAATCATAGATTTCACCGAGACGGTTAGCTGGGAAGATGCTAAAGTGATCATGGGTGGATCTTGCTGCATTAGTCTGATTAGTTGATAGGATAGTTGTCATTTCTATTGTTTCACTGCTGGCATGTTAGAGTTGAACTCTTGTTATTTATGTTTTTAAAATAATTTGTAACGATTGGGCAATAATGCCTCTTTGCAATATTTTGTTTATTTATTTTTAATTGTATTTGGACCTTAGCCAAGAGCTTTTAGTTGTTTTATTATTCGAAATAAAATTCAACGGGGTTTGAAACTCAAATTTGCATCGGTTTATAACTGTTTTGAGTTATCATGACATGGGTTACAGGTCTTTACATAATCCAATACGGAAACTCTAATCAAAATTCTAATCTTACAAGGAATAATAACAAAAGTCCTAATTCAACAAAGAATAATAACTCTAGCACTCCCCCTCAAGTTGTTCCATTTAAAGCCTTCATGAAGATTTCTCCCAACTATTCTCCACTCTTTACATCGCTTGTCGAAATCAAATCTTGATGTATCTTTTCTCGAATAAAATGATAGTCCACTTCAATATTCTTGGTTATTTCATGAAACATTGATGCTATGTGAATAGCTGCTTAGTTGTCAAATCATAGTCTCGCCAGTAGTGTTTTCTACACCAATTTCAGTCAACAGCTAGAACAACCATGCAATCGTGCATGTTGCTTGAGCCATAGCCATGTATTTAGACTCTGCTCTTGATAACTCTCAAATAGAGTCAGAATTATAGATAATCTTAGATCATTGTTTGAGTTTATTGTTGAAAATTCAATGCGAGAGAGACGAATATAATGAGAAAGAGGTGAAAATAGCTAATACTTACGCATTAGAGGAATAAATTGAGAGATATGAATTATAGCACGAAAAATAGCAAAATTAGCACACTTAGCGCGTAATAAGCAAAGCTTATACTGATAAACTGTTTTTGCAGGAAAATATGATGCGAAGCGATGTGGAGTTGAGAATCAAGAAGTGTGATTGCAAACAGAGCAATGTTCGGAGAAACGCCAAGGCGCCATAAACGAAAAAGGAAAGAATCAAATGAAAGCAAGATGTTGACTAACCAGACACTAGAGAGACAAATTGCTGAAATCACGAGATTCTTGCCTTAAACACACAAACATAATTGGCAAACTCATACAAGGAAAGAAATGAAATCACGAGATTCGTGCCTATTCTGGAAGATTCGAAGGATGATTATAAAAGAAGACCTGTGAATAGGATTAATGGGAGGCGAGAGTTTTTGAAAATCGAGAGTTTTACATTGTTATTCTCTGTTTTTCTTATTAGACTCATTTCATTTAAGCAATACTATTTCAGCATGTTTTCCATGTGGTTATCTGTATTTCTTGTTTGTATGATGAACTAATTTCATTAAGGAAACATTAGGGAAAAGTGCCTAGTTTTAGCATGTGTTAAGAGGAATAGAAAGGGCGTAAGTAGAGCATGTTAACTAGAAGTAAATATCAACAGTAAGTGTCGACTGGCCATCCACACGCACTAATAGGTTGTAAATCGGAAGAGGAAATAACCTAAGTCAAGTGTGCATGTTCAGTAGGTTAGTATTAAGTCTTTAATACTTTAAATCAGAGCTTAGGAATAATCGCGTAACTACTGCATACGTAGCGCCGAATGATCATTACATCAAGTTGCGGTGGAAGTCGAGCTTGATGCGGTCAAAAGTGAAAGTAGAAGTTTGAATGGCATAGTATGATAGTTACCCCTTACTACATGTTTCTTTGTAACACATTGCTAATTCTTACATGAGTATGGTTTAGCCTTATTCTCTCTCATAATCTGTTTTACAACTGTTCTTATTTCATTTATGTTATTCAACCCAATCAATCACAACAATCATTCGTTATTTTCTGTTCAATTCTAAACATCACCTTAGATAAATCATGTCTCTATGGAGATCGATAATTTACTTATTACTTACTGCAGACAGTGTATACTTGCGCGAGTGCAAGCTTATTGCAAACAAAACAACTAGGTTTTCCAAAGTCAAGTTTTTTGTGCCGATACCGGGGACTGTGTCAATTTATTTTAAGTCGAGCTTGTTTAGAATATAATATAAAAAAAATGAATTTTTAGAAACATTTGCTTCAACATCCTAGTGTGAACTGTGCATGAGCACGACTCTTTCGTTTGATCCAGAACCTGAACGGAACCTCTTTAAGAGACGACATGAGTAGAGAAGGAAAATTCGAAGAAGGATGGACCCAATAGCATAGAATCACCCTAGAGTAATCGATCCACCATCAGTAGCAGCAGGTGCAGGAGTTGGAGCAGATACCAACCTCAATGCTAGTCTACCCCTAGCCTAGGAGAGTAGATGAGAGGGACAGAGTCATGAGGACTCAAGCAGGATTATTTAACCATGCAGCATATCTAGGTATGGTTAGACCTAATGGTGAAGGTAGGCGACTTGTTTTGACTAATAATATGTATAACATGCTTAGAGTCAATGAACCTTTTAGTGGTCAACCCTCGGAAGATCTGCATCAACATTCGCGCACCTTCCTAGCCGTTTGTGATGCTATCTAGGAGGTTGGTATCTCTTTAAAAGATACTCGGCTATTTTTGTTCTCCTATTCGTTAAAAGATAAGGCCAGACATTAGGTAAACACGTTGCCATGTGATTATACTTGGGCACAAGTGGTTTTAAAGTTTTTTTAGCAAAGTACTTCTCTACTTCGAGAAGTATGAACTCTAAGCTTGAAATCACTAGTTGTAGACAAGAGGATGATGAAACCATAGGAGGAGCATAGAAATGGTATAAAGAGCTTAAAGCAAAGTGTCTGTACCATGGTTTGTCTTATACCCTTCAAATAGAACATTTTTACAATGGGCTGTTCGATCAGGACAAGGCTATCCTCAAAGCAATTGCGGGAGGGTGTCTGATGGAGAAAACGTACAATGAAGCTCATAAAATTATTGAAACACTGCCAAAACTACCGGTCCTAAGTTAAGTCAAGGAAGAAATCAAAATAAATCGTCCGATAAATTCGAGCTCAGTACTATGGCTGCTATGCAAGCACAGCTTGCGACGCTTACCAACTCTGTGAAAAATATTCAAATGACCGCACCACAGAAGGTCCAGAACGCATCCATTATTGATCATGCAACTCACGATTTCTGTGCACTCTATGGAGGCAACCATGCGTATGAACTCTATCCTGAAAACGCATATTCAGTCATGCACATTCAAAACACAAATTCACGACCTCAGAACAACCCTTATTCGAATACGTATAATGCTGGATGGAGGCAGCACCCAAATTTTTCTTGGGGAGGGCAAAACAACAATGCTAACCAATTTAGACAGCAGCGCATGCCGCTGCAATCTGGATTTGGGAATAACCAATAGCAAGCTCATCAACCAGATTCAGCACTTAAGGAGTACATGGTGAAAAACGACGCAGTGATGATGGAACATCAAACTCTGTTGAAAGCTCAACAAGCTTCGGGCGCTGGAACTACAATTAGGCCAGATCGTAGTAGATCTAAAGGACAGACCGCAAGTGTAAAGACCCGTAATTTTAGACTACGAATCTTACCACGTGATGACTTAAATACGGTTAAAAACATGCAATTTTAAATTCAAACTTAAAGTACTACTCCTGTTGAATTTATTTCGAAATAATAAATAGGTAACAAGACTTTGGCCAAGGTGTTTATCAAACCAATTAAAATAAATTTAATAAATGAAATTTCAGTAAAGGACATCCATGCCCGTCAGTTACAAAATCAGTTTATTAGAAAGAACAGGAGCATAAACCTTGCATGCTACTGAAAGAAAGTAAGATAGCTATCCTATCAACTACTCAAAATAAATGCGGCAAGCCCCACCCATGATCTCTTCAACATCTACCAGCTAACCGTCTCGATGGAGTCTCTGATTACCTGTGGAAAGAAAGTAATCACAAAAAGGGTGAGTATAAAAGAATACTCCGTAAGAACTTCCCAATAGGGGTACAATGCACAAAAAAGAATTTATCATGTTAGCAAAACATATCCGTTCTCATCTCAATATAGCTCAGTAAACTGGTCAGGAAATTCGTTACATGCCTTTCTCGTTCAATCACTTTACTCTCAACACAACTTAGCTTTTTACTTCCATAAAGTTCGTTGTCTGACTCTTTCTTGTAAGGCCTTTAAGACACTCACCTAAGCATAAACAATAACAGGTTATGAAGTACATTACAAAACTCTCTCGTGAGACCCTTAAGACACTCACCTAAACATAAACAATAATAGGTTATGAAGTACGTTACACAACTCTCTTGTTCAGCCCTTGAGACACTCACCTAAACATAAGGATACGACAGGTCATGAAGTTGGTTGCATGACTCTCTAGCTCAAACAACTCAATCACTACTGGTGTACTGACGACACAGGTCAAGGTGAGCCATCTACCTGACACTCGGAGCGTGTACGCATACATCGTATGGTGATGTAAACTAGTCAGGTCTAGGCCTACATAGACTGACTTGGTCCAGGTCGACATGCCTAGCAACTCGAAGAAAGATGTCCACTGAGTCACGGTCTTGGAGGCCCTCACGAGCGATCCGAGTTAGCCTATTCACACCTATCGCCCCAAGCTAAAACCCTCTCATAGTAGGCGTACACTATGACTAGGGCCTGCCTATAGCTGTAAACTAGGCATCACCGGGGAAACGTGTTATAACACATCCCCGACTATCGGGCGCGAGATTAAAATCCTCAACGACACTGACCCAATGGGACAACAATATGTCATGTCTCTACAGCCTCTAGATGATGACAACTAAGAGTTCTATTACAAATGTTTCTCAGCTCAGTCCTAACAGATTACCAAACATGCTCAATATTCTTATGTTGTCACCCTAACAGGATACTACTCATTACATGATCAGGACTAGCTACATACTAACACACGTCATCATACATAATCACACAAAACACGAGGGACACGGAACAAGTGACACATGGATTAGCATATAGGACCCCATAATCTCATCATGCTTCAAGAGAAAGCAAACAATGAATAAATCACATACAAGATGTACCCCGAGACCCTATAATCCCGAGGTACTAAGCATGCAAGACATATTTAATAATTTTAAACGATATATAGAGTGGCACCCCGAGACCCCATAATCTCAAAGCACAATATGCAGAACAACCAGAAATAAATATACGTACTACACTCATATCAACAAAAATTCAGAACCAACAATCCAACATCAGCCCACATTCATATCGAACAATAACACATAAACACAGCACAATTAGTTTTGCCCTGTGCAAGGTCCACACAACCCAAGTAGAGAATCCTTACCTGTTTCCAACGATACATAATAATTTATAAGAAAATGCTCCTTGAGCTGCAGCCAAAAGATAAACCAACAATTTGACCTATCTAACATATCTAAAATGAGTTTTGACATACCCAACAATCAACAACACAAATAAACTTTAATCCAACGAAATCTAATAAGCGTCAAACGTTACTTGAATTTTACAAAGCTAGAGGTCCTTCTAGGATCCTTGCAAAAACTCACAATGAAGGCTAACTTAGATCACA
>JBBMKA010088502.1:0-13465 GCA_037833695.1 Sechiopsis laciniata | reverse complement strand
GTTAGTTTGTAACCTTTTGGCTCTACGGGAGATTCTCTCTAGAGATTTTATTATAAAGTTGGTAGATTCTATTAGATTGTGAATGTGATTGAAAGACTTTACCGTGACTATCTTTGGAGGGGTGCTAAAGGGGTAAGATGTGTCACCTTTTAAAATGGCCCCTTGTGAAGCGTTCCCTTGCAGATGGTGGCCTTGGAATCATCGATATTAAATCTAAAACTCTTCATTATTGGCCAAATGGCATTAGAGATTTTATATGGAGAGAAATGCCCTATGGAGATGTTTTATTGCTAGCAAATATGTTTTGGGACACTCACCTTTCATTGCTGGAAAATTTAACATTCATAAATCTAAAGGTCCTTGGAAAGATATCTCATCCTCTTATCATATTATTAAGAGCAATATCCTTTGGAGAGTTGTTTGTGGTTCTCATATATCTTTTTGGGATGATCATTGGATTGGAGAATCCCCTCTCAAATCTACTTTTAGCTCGCTCTACAATCTCTCAAAGCTTAAGAAAGGTATGGTCAGGGAGCATTGGATCCCATTGATTGATTCATGGAACCTCCATTTTCAAAGAAACTTGACTGATATTGAAATTGGGGAATGGGCTGTCCTTTCTGCTCTTCTTCCGGTCACTCTCCCATCAGACGTCGAGGATGGTTGGATATGGAAACTTAACAGCAATGGCATTTTCTCTTCTAAATCTCTCACCAACATTGCAGTTGCGGATGGCCCTCACATTAATAGAGATTTCTACAGCTCTTTATGGAGGGCTAAATGCCCCGGGAAGGTCCGCTTTTTCCTATGGGAAGTCAGTCACAGGCGCCTTAACACAAATGATATGATACAGCAAAAATGCAATTGGGCTGCCTTGTCTCCTAGCTGGTGTGTAAATTGTAAAGACAGTTTAGAAGATCAGAACCATCTCTTTCACATTTGTCCCCTTGCTTCATCTACATGGGCATGGATTCTATCTAATTTTGGTTGGAGTTCCCCCGTCCCTCATAGCTCTGCCGATCTACTCCTCTATCTATGGTGTGGCCACCCATTCACAGAGGAGATGGCTCTATTATGGCATAATTTCATTGCAGCTGCTTTTTGGAAGACATGGATGAATAGAAATGACAGATCTTTAAAGATAAGGAAGACAATCACTACTCATTTATGGACTCTACATCTCATCTTGCATTATTGTGGAGCAAAGAATCCTCCCCTTTTTGTGATTATAGTCTTAGCTATCTTTTTGCGAACTGGCATAATTTTCTGTAATGCCATTTCATTTTGTAACTATTTCATACCATCAATGAAATGTTTTGTTTCCTATCAAAAAAAAAAAAAAGAAGCTACCTTTGTGGAGCTTTGTAAAGACTAAGAGGTACTAGTATGCGTATGTTAACGTAGTGTCATCTTGCTTACGTTTTGGAGAGAGTTGTCTCGAGGAGGAGAGAGAGATTTTCCGTTGATCACCATCTTAATTATCCAAATGTAGTAGGGAAAGATGTTTGTCTCATAAGAATAGTCGAGATTCGCAAAAGTTCATGCATAAACTCACGGATATCTAAAACAAAATAACCATCAATTGGTTTGTATTGCCTTAGGGCATATTTAGCTTGTTTTTTGAGTAAATCGCAAGGCATTTTAAGGTAAGGATCCTTACAAAAAGCCACAATAATGTTTTCATAGATGTTTGGATCTAAAGAATATGTTAGGATCAAAAGAATCTGTTATTTTTCTAGCCTGTGACATGGGCATGCATTTTGCAAATCAAAACTATGTACTAATTGCAGTTATATAATAATTATTAGTTTTTTTTTTTGTTGACTAATGGATATTAAAAGTTTTCTAGTATTCATTCCTTATCTTTTTGGCTGCCCCTAAAAGGTAGAATAATGTCTTTCCATATCTTTGGTAAAAAAATGCTTTTTATTATGAACCGGAACTTGGAACTTAGAGCTTTGATTTTCTAGAATGTGATGCCAGAAGTTATTTATGGGCTACAATTTGATTAAAGTTGGTTCGGTGTAGTTGTGATGTAATCTGTTGAACATGTACTACATTAGTTTAGACAAATTTGGTTGTTCATACGAAGTTGTTAGTTAATGAGGGATAGTTTGATACTTTTGGATGATTATGCTCAGTATGAATTGTGTTTTGCGTGTTTCAGATGCTTCGAAGTCCGGCGTTGCTCAAGAATCAATACAAAACACTGTCCGCAGATCAAGCAAAGTGATGACAGAGCAAGAAGCCAGGCAGATTCTCGGCCTCGCTGAGGGAACGCCTTGGGAGGAAGTTGTGAAGGTTTAATTTCTCTTGCTTTTCACTAAAATAGTTGCTTTGCTAGCAATCTCTATATTATTAATAGGGTTTTGACGTCCCCAAGGGGTGGCGTAGTGAATGAATACTTGGGCTTTGAAGGTGTGCTCCCTTTAAGGTTTCAGGTTCTAGACTCACCTGTGACATTAATCCTCCCGTATCTCTATTCCTTCGATGTTTCTTGGTGTCTAGCTTAGGGATGGGCGTGGTTATCCTTGTTTCAAAAAAATTAATAGGGTTTTGACAATCCTTCCTTCCTATGTGTATTTCAGAAATATGACGCTTTGTTTGAAAGGAATGCTCAGAATGGGAGCTTTTATCTTCAATCAAAAGTTCACAGAGCCAAGGAACGATTAGAAACTCTCTATCAGGGCAAAGGTCAGGATCCCTCTACCTGAGCGAGCGTTCTGAGGAATGTGAAAAAAAAAAAAAAAAAAAAAAAGTGATTTGTTTTGCTTATTTACTGTTCTTGTAGAATTCATGCTAGTACACCTTGAAAGTAAATACCATCATGCCACAAATGATCATTTGTGCGAGTATAGCGTTTAAACAATGCATTTATACCGAATGCTCTACAAAAGTTTTAACAAAATGGTCTTCCAAAGTCTTAGATTCGATTGTTTTTGTTTGTTTTTTGAAAATTCTTATAAGAAAACATCACATTAATGTATGAAATAGTAGAGTGATGAAACCATCAATATTTGAAATTATAATTCATATCTTATTCTTTGAGTTAAACGCACACGTTCATTTTGCAACACTGGCTTCTAAAAGTAGATTTTCGTTGAGTAAATTATTTATATGTAACTGTTGGTGGAGCAGAACTTTATCTAAAAGCATTCCATCCTTTTGTCGAGACTAATTTCCAACGTGTGAAACTTTATATTGGCCTTGTTTTATTTCAATTTTTATGCATACGGTTATTTGCTAGATTGGCTTTGCACTGATCCCAACGGAGGACAGAAAATTAACTCTGAGCGTGTTTGGGCCCCTGTTTATGTAAACAGTTGGATGGGTTATAATAACCCAACCAATGTTTGTTCCACGGTTTATTATAATTGATGGTTACCTAAATCTCTATGCCCGTTTATTTAAGTAAGCATATATTAATTTTTTGTTGCAATAACCACCGTTTTTCATAATCCTTATTATAATAACTTGTCCCTCAAACGCCGTTTATAATAACTCACCGCTTATCATAACTCTCCCAACTATGACTTCAAATTTTTCCATCTCTCAAGTATAAGGGGGCATTTGGGACAAGGAGAAAAGTCCGTAGGCAATGATTGTTGGTGGGTAACATTGTTTATGTTTGAGGCGCTGAGACTGCATTTGGAGTGGATGTAATGAGTAAGGTTTGGAAGTGGTTGGATTATTGAGCAGTAGTACGATAATGGTCAAAAGGAAATTGAGACGAATAGTGATTATAATTTGAGAGAATTGAGAGGAATAGTGATTATTATTCATTATTCGCATAATAATGATTAGTGACTCAAATAAGAAGTTAATCATTACTCTTTTTCGACCCTAAAAACACAATAAAGATAAAAGATTCTCTTCTTTTGTTTTGTATGATTATGAAGAATCGATGAGTCTGCAAGTATCTTGTTACCATAATAGTTCCATTTGAGAAAATGGATCAATATAATATCAAGTTAATTATATTTTTACGTTCTATTTTTTCGTTTTCGTTTTCTTTTTTCTTGGGCTTGACTTGAATGCTTTGTTTAGCTTTTCTTGAATGTATATTATTTCCATCCATCTAATCTTCCTTTATACAAGTACTAGAACACTGGAGTCTTCCTTGTTTCTGAAAATCTTGATCATGTTCTATATTGCTTACTGTCGTACTCCAATTTCTCCTTCTCAACTTAATTCCATACGTATATCCAGGTTCGTGTTGAGACGCGATATCGTTAGGTTGCGGTGCAAAGCCCTTTAAGATGCTACGGAATATTCTCCATATCGTCTCGATGCCACTTTGATATTATAAATTATAGGGCTGTCATTTTAGGTCAAGACAAACCGTATTATAGAATTTTCACTATGCATTTTTTTTTTTTTTTGGAAATCGAGAAATTGGAGTTTCACTACCCTATATTCGGGGCACCACTGGCCCGTCCCTAGGCTGTGGCACCAGGATACTTCAAAGGGTATTTTAGTTTAAGCGCTTTTCAGTGGCCTTGAATCAGGAATCTCTCAAGGAAGCGTGTCTTAAAATACTTGTCCTCAACTGCTGGGTTGCCCCTTGGGGACACTATGCATATTTAGGATAGTTGTTTTCGTATTTATAGGACAACTATGGACGTTTTGTTTGAAACTCTTTGGCTTTAGAGATCATTGAAGATTTCTATTGCGAAATCATGTAGTTCTAAGTTTTATATATGTATGTTTTGAATGAATTTTACTTCTTGCTTTAAATCTACGTTCCTATGTGCGTTGCTGTTTTTGGACCAAAGATTAAGGTAAAAAGATAATCTGTGAGTCAATTCAATAGCAAAACAAAATTAGTATGAAACACAACTGAGCCAACCTTAAAACTAATGGGTCAAGGTCGCCTCTGTGGCATGTTTCTAGCATGCTTTCGAATCGTGGTGGATTGATCCAACCACATCCGATTCGTTCTTTAACATATCTTGAGAAAGAAATGATAAAAGAATATGCTGAATATAAGTCGTCTTTCATTCTCAAATTCTTGCTACACAAATTATTTGATCTAACTTATGCACAAGAGTTTGTGTAGTGTGCACTACACCAATGTAAATATTGTATTTGTTTGTTAGGTTTCGTTTTCTTCCAATCAAATAAATATAGGTTAGATGAGTTTTCTCTATAAAAAATTTGGCCACAAAAAATTTCATTTCTATATATATGGGATCATTTGAGCATTGTAAGATGATTGCAAGATGAATGTATTAAAGGGACATGTTAACTATCAATTAATTATTCTAAATTTGTAATATGTGAATCATTCTCTATTTGTGAGAAATATTTTCAAGGCTTGAGATAAGACATATCTCCACCATTGAAGGGAGTTCAAAAGGTGGTCCATGCACGCTACAAGGTGAGCTTGTCTTTTATGAACAATTCAATATTAATTGTAAATTGTCTAACCCTTGAGGGGTTGTTTGGATCAATGGAATTGTTTGGCTGAATTGAATGACTAATAATTTGTTTTGATGTAATTGTTTTCGCAGAGAAGTTTTAAGAGTGATTATGTTTGGATGTAACTTTTTTTTAATTGAGGACTTGTAAACAATAGTTCGTTTGAAATAGGTATAAATGAGTGTTATTTTTTAATGATGTGACATTTATGAATTTTTTTAATTTAAAATAATTATCTTTTAATTTATTTATTATTCCAAATTCCAAATTACTCATTATACTTGGAATTTTTAAAAAAAAATAATATTACCTCTTTTATTTTTAAATTTTCGTAATTTTTTTTTTTAATGTGAATACTTTTTTTTTTATTTTATAATATTATCTCCTTTATTTTTTTCTTTTTAGTGTTATTTTTTGTGACAATTTCCAATTTAACCGTTGAAAATGATTGATTTAATAGATGAAAAAAGTGAAATACAATTTTTAAAATAAAAAAGTTGATTATGTAACCACAACTAATTTTAAATGATGGAATATTTTGAAAATGTGATATCATGTGAATGAGAACCATTGTCAATCAATTAGTAGAAAACTATTGATATTAAATAGAAGATAAATAAGTTTTTAAAAGTAAAACAAACTAAATTACGAAACAACAATGAATTTTAAATTACGAAATGGATTTTAAAAATATGATATTATGTGAATGAAAATATTTTCTAATTACTTTGTTGAAAATTAATAATATTAAATAATTGAAAAAAGAAATACAATTTTTGTAACAAAACAAATTTGATTATAAAAGTACGTTTGATATGAATCCTATCATGCAAGATCAAAGCAAAGCTTCAACACTAAATTGCATTAAATGAAGACAAGTTCAAACAATGTTCAACTCAAGTTTCATTAAATGAGAATCAATATTAATTTATGGAATAAAAACTAGAAGATACATCAAGAAGGGCTTTGTTTACTCTAGAATGATGATTAATTTGAAACAACAAAATATATTTTAAAAATATAATATTATGTAAATGGAAATATTTATCAATGAACTAACTTACAATTAAAGATATTAGGAAAATAAAAATATAAATAAGAATTATAAAACAAATTACAAAATATATTTGAAAATATGATATTACATGACTATATAGAAAATATATAAGGATCTCAAAAATAAAAAAGTAATAATAATAATAATAATAAAAACAAAATAAAAATGTATCATAAAAATATTGAAAATAAAATTAGAAACATGAAATTTCGAAAAACAAAATAGACCGAAATATTGAAAAACAAAATTGCTCGAAAAAAATGAAATTGAAAAAAAAAAAGGAAAAAAAACAATAAGTTGGTGCAAACGTAGCCCATTAGCATTGCGACACTCAAACCGCATGTTTTTAAAAAAGAAAAGAAAAGATGAAACAAGCAGTCTTCATGAATGATGGGGCCATTCATCAATTTGTTTTGAAGGAAATGATGCAGACTAGTGTTTTGCAGTATGTTATGTTAAAATAAATTCGTCTCGGACCTACTCTATATTCAAGATCAACTTCTAAATTCAAGATTACAAGATTTTGTATATTCTTTAATAATTTTCCAACAACTAATAAAGTCATTCAATAGACAAAATAAAAGATATAAGATAGAGAGAACAACACAAGAATTTAGAGTGGTTGGGTGCATAAGCCCTACTCCACTTTGCCTAAGTTTCGACTTAGGCGAGACAATATTATTAGAAATTTACATTACATAATCCCAAATGTAATTACAACATTAAATAACATACAAAGGGCTATAACAACTACAATGAGAAAATTTACATCAAAGAGAACAAAAAAAACCCATAAGCAAGGAAAAGAGATTTGACACAATCTTTGATGACTTTGAGAAGAAACTTGTATTTGTGTTCCGATCTTGCAAGAATCACGCCGATTTTGTAGATCTTGACTTGCAATTTAAAACCCCCAAAATGACGCTTCAAGAATCGCTTCTTCCTTCAAGCTTTTTCCCGCAAGAAACAATGGATCTTCGCACAAGCTTCGAATGCCGACTAAAACCAAGAGATGGCGCCTCGCCGGCGACAAATGGTGGCGGCCGGAGGCGGTGAACGGCAAATGCCCATGTGTGGTAGCAAGAAGATGAGAACCCCAATGGAGTTCTTGGTGGGTTTTTGCAAGTGGGGGGAGAGATTCTTCTCCCCTTCTCTCTTTCATCTCTCTTTAATCAAATTATCTTTGTGCTCACAACCCTTTTCTTTTTTCTCACAAAACAACCATGCTTATTTTTGCCTCTTAACTTCACTAAATGTCAAGCACTCAGCAAATTCAATAAACTCTCTCAAATGTAAATTAGGATCAAAATGTTTAATGACTTAATGAATGCAATGACATTTATATAAATTTCAAAAAAGGTGCACATGAGTTTAATAAAATTGGTTCCACATAATTAAACCCCCAATTAGTTATATAACTAATTCAACCTAATCTTTAATTTATTAATTGATTCTTTTAATTAACCTAGATTAAAATGTATTTAATTAATCCTAAACACATTTTAATCAACTTAGCAAATTAACATTTAATTCCATGTTATTATTTAAGTGCAAGCCAAATAATTATAACATGTTACATTGCAAAAATTGTGGAAGCATGGAATTCTAGCTTTTGAGGAGCAATTAAAAGATGTGGATGGTTTAGTCTTTAATGCATGTTGATGCCGGATTTTGGTCCTTCGTATCAAAGATGAATTTGTTTGGAAACGGGAACGTCGTGCCTGCAAAATAGAGGAGTAAAACAGGGCACCGGTGTGGTACAAGCCACGTGGACTCCGATGCCTAAGTCAGTGTCGTGAAATAGGGTTTAGAGAGAGTTTTGTAAGTTTCGGAGGTCGAATCAACTTACCTTTGCCATCGTCTTGGGGCTTTTGTAAGGGGTGACATAACTATGCTTCCCGCTTTTCTCTCCACGTGCGAATGATCGTGGGGTGGGTGCTTGGTTGTCCTGTTCGAACGACGCCGGTTGGGCCATGGTGATACGTAACCACCGCCACGTGGAACGAGTAAGGTGTGACCGAGCCGAACGGAGTTCGTTTCTCCCATTTGGTTATCTCCCTAGGCCGAACCTCGCCTTCACACGTCTGCTACTTCATGGGCCTAACTCACACGTCTGGCCCACAACACGTACACGCACCTACATGGGCCGGACACACGTCCGACTTGCACCCACGTACACACACCTACATGGGTCGGGCACATGTCCGACCCACACTTGCACACGTGCACAGGGGTCGGACACGTGTCCGATCCTCATTCTCGAGGGTCGGCCGCATGTCCGACCCTCCTTCCAAGGGTTGGATACTAGCCTCGACCCTTCTTTGCTCCATATTGAGCCTTCTCGAGACTCTTTTTGGCATCTCCGGGCTTATTATAGGCCTTTCATAATCGGGTAACAGGCCTCGTCTATTAGTGGAAATCCTCCTACGACAATGCCGATAATATAACAATATCTGAAGTGGCATTCCCTGACACTCAGGGACGCCATTTGCAATAAGCCTACTTGTCAGGAGGGCTCGAGGAAGTGGGAATTCTTGGGCACTCGGTCGTATTAAGGAAGTGGGTACACTTTCATCTCCCTTTTTGAAGTTTTTTAATAAAAGCACGTTTGGTGCTAAGTGTATGCAAGTCCTTGAAGTTAGAGTTGGTTTTGGTCAGGTCTTTTGCGAAGAAGAGTTATTTGATAAAGATTTCTACTATAGGATTGAACGATTTTTACTTCTGAAGGTGTCTCCACTCATTTACGGTTTTGGAGATCGCTTCTTTCTTCTTGGTGGTTATCTGTACGTCAATGGTCTATATCAGTTGGTTTAGCCTCTTTATCTCATCAAAACTCAACCATTGAAGTGTTGAAATTTTTTAGTCCTTTTTCAATACCAATTTCTTCCAATTTCAAGTATAAGAAGATTAGCTCGCAAGATTATATTGAACTTCCTAGAATTTTTCTAAACTTTGATTCTTCTCGTAGTAGTCAATTTTGGTTTAAGTTGTGAACTAAATTTCTTTATGCTTTATTTGTAGAGGTCTTTACATGGATAGCCAAAATAGAGAAACTAATTACAAATATAGCCAAATTTAAAACTATTAACAAAGTAATTCAAAGGATAAAAAATTAAGAAAATACAGATTTAGAAAAATACTATTATATCCTTCAACTAATCATTAATATCACATTTCAATCAATATAATAATATATTAAAATATACTCCTTGATTCATGGGATTTACTTACTACATCTATTTGAATTCCTAAATTACAACACCAATTTTTTTACCAAAATCGTTACATCTCCTCATTCTCAAATTTTCGATTAGTTTTTCTTTTCTACCTATGAAGAAATTTTCAACGACAACGGCAAAAATATAGAGGTAGCTTATTTGCAACAGATGAAGGTGAAGATTTTTTATTTTAATTTGTATTTTTCAAGAGGGCCAAACTAAAAACAAAGATTTTCATTTAAAATACCTTGAAGGGTTAGGAAGATGAAAATAGAAGACTACCACAAACGAGGATAATGACGACAACAAACACTATTATTCCTACTACCGCTATTTTTGTGAGGTATTATAATATTGTGCAATAAGAATTATGTAATACTTTGGTAATACAATATTCCCCACCTTGAAGTCGATTGTATTGATGAAAAAAAGCGTAGCATTTTAATTTTTGCCTTTGATAGTATAAAATACTTTTTTAATACGGCATTACCCACCATGAAGTAATTCCCTCGTTTTTTAGTATTTGATATGATTGAATGACCTCATTGGGAAAGTATATGAAAAGAACTGTATAAAGAAAATCATTGTTTGATATGAAATTGCTTATGTTTCAAAGTGATTAAGATGGGAGCGATCCAAGATAAGTATGTATGAGTGAGATTCATGAGGGGTCCTAAGATTAATGATGATCGGAGAATAAAATTTTATTTTTTTTGTATTAGTGACGTGTTAATAATATTGTGTAATATTGTATTATACTATATTACAAATGTATAATAACGTATTGAGACATTTATATATTTGAGCAATGCATATAATACTCGATTATGATATTCGTAAATTGAATACTACAAGTATAATATATTAATAATACTGTATTAGAATATGATATATAAATAGGAAATTATGTATTTAATCAAATGTAATGAACCCTTTTCATTTGAAATAAAGGGGATTAATTACTTAGTAATACAAAATAAATACATAAATATACATAATCACATACTAACTTGATTTTTATGATTAAAAAAAAAAACTTGATTGTTATTGATACACTTAAATATGGCATTATACGAGATGTTTATCAAATATAAAAAATGTATATAAATTGTGATATTAACTTGTATTATATGGAATGTACACTCGTGAAGTATCACCACCATATAATACACATAATGCATGAACACAAATATCGTGATGAAGAAATATGTTGTCGATAGTCATTACTAAACTATTTGGAATACTTCAAATGATTGAGGTGACAACGATTAGAACGATTAACATAAATTTAATGATTATTTTAAAACAACATTTTAGAACAATTTTTTTTTTTTTGTCGATAAAAAATGTGAGTAAATCGAGAAAATGATAGAATCTAGTGTAAAATGGAGAAAAAAACGAAGCTGAGAAATAAAATGTTAAATGAAAAATAGAGAAGAAAATAAATTTTTGTTAGAAAAATGGTTAAATGAAACCATATTTATATGAATGTATAATATAAATGTTAAATATGAATTCTTTAATTGTATTAAAGAAGATCTAATTTCTATATGGGAGTTTCATTTAGAATAAACTAAGGAAATGTCTTAAATAAAAACATTTAATTGAAATCTGGGTAATGTGAAGGGTATGATGGACATCTAATAATTTTGTTTTCGATAATTTAAAAATAGAAAAAATAGATTTGTAATTAGTTTGATATCTGGATAGATTTGTAAATAAGTTTAATACTTAAAGAGCAATTTTTCTTATCAGTACCCCTATTTTGTTGGAGGTGTATTTGTTTGGCTTTCCATTATTATTTTTAATGAATGGTTCTCGATTTAAAAAAAAAAAAAAGCAGTCTTCATTAATATTTTATTCTGACCACGTGAAATTAGTTGGGTAACAGAATCACATTAAAAAAGTCTTGAATTGTTTTGATTCTTTAAATAAACAGTACATTTCATAAACAATTTAAATATTGTCTTCAAAATATTAATAATAATAACAATTTAAATGTTCATTAATTAAGCTTGCCAAACTTTATTTTAACATTCTAGAGATGAATAGATCCTACCAATGTTTTTATTTCAGTAAAAATCCTACCTAATTTTGATTTTATTTGGAATGTAAATTTAATTTTGAATATACCAATATTACTGCTAGGCTAAGCTTGATTTTTTTTTTTTTTTTTTGAAACAGGCTAAGCTTGATTTAGTATCTCTAACTAATAATTTCGTTCAATTTTTATATTTAAAATTGAAATTTATTATGAAATCAAACTACACATTCATCGAACACTAATTTATTTTAACCAATGAAAATATATTTTTATTGGTATTACATGCTAGTAACTTATAATTTATAGATTTGAATCTACCACTAAATATTATTGAACTAAAAAAACTTACTTTGTTCTATATTTCAGTTTATTTTTTTTTTCGACCGAACACATTAAAAGCGAGAATAATTTCAAACCACTAATTTATAATTTAACTAAATAAATAAATAAATAAAAAGGAAAAATATACCTTTTTAATTCTTACATTTTATAGTAATTTTTATATGAGATTTATGTTTCAAAATTTAATACTTTTATTTCGTCAAGTTAATTTTTAAGTAAGTACTTACGATTATTATATCCTTGGTCATAGAAATTTAATGTCATTGAACTATTATTCTTATTAACTTATTCTAACGTTTCAATAATGCTTAATTTCAATTTTTATATTATCTTTTGAGTTTATTTATAAAAGAAAAAAATGATGTGAATGTTTAGTTTTTTTATTATTTCAAGAATTAAAATTAAACAAACATGAGATCAATATTTAAGTGGTAAAAAGGGTCTTGAAGTGCTTAAGGTGATGACTTCAATCCATGTGACCATCTACTTAGAAATTAATTTCTTATGAGTTTTAGACATCCCAATATTGTACGATTAGACAGACATTAGTCGAGGTGAGCACAAACTGGCCCGGACAGTCACACTTAAAAAAAAAAAATCAATATTTAATTTTGAAATTACTCGGAACTTAATATTTACAAAAATACCTTTTCCGTGGATAAAACTCATATTTCTCTATTTCTGTCCATCTTTCAGAATACGTGGAATTAGAACAGCCACTTTCCCGAACTGCACTTCTCGCACACAAAGCTTTGGGTTATATGGAAAATTCATTCCCATTTCTGTAATTGTTGCTCTCATCCATGGCGCCGATCGCATTATCTTTATCTCTCGCACTTGGAAATCTCAATTGTAAGCTTTCTTTCTCTCTTTTCACGCCCACATTACCAGAAAATCGATTTCAATAGGCTTCTATTTGTTGCGAACAAAACCGTATATGCCTCATTCAAAGGAGATTTCAGTTATAGTTTCTGGAAATTCCATTTGGTTCATTCGTTGTAGTTAAATTCCTTTAAATGTTACCCATTAATTATGTAGCGGCAGGGTAAGAATCTTGATGCATGTATTGCTGTGATATATACCACTCTCACTCACTGCTAGTAGCCCGGTTCTAGATTATTTAGCCCACACCTCGACTATTGTCACTGAACATACTGGCGGCTGACTCTACAATATTTGAATTTTAAGGAAATTTGTAGGAAATTAATTTTTGGCCACTATGGATTGAACCCTCACCTCTTAGTGCCTCAAGGTCCTCTTGACCTCTAGGCCACTCCACGATAGTTATTGTTGAACACAACTCTTATGTGGAAAACACCAACACTTTATATTAAGACCACTAAAGAAGAGATTACAAGACAAGTGTTTAGAACTAACACTACA
>JBBMKA010088491.1:0-13467 GCA_037833695.1 Sechiopsis laciniata | reverse complement strand
ATTCCTAAATTAATTATTCCATATTTCAAAAATACATTTAAGTTTATTCCAACAAAACTCCTCCATAAACTTAAATGTTCCTGCCATCCGCCATGCAAATCATCTTCTTGTATTTCTTGAACAATACTTTCGGCAACGACTTTAAAAATATCCACAACTTGATCCTTGCTCGTTTCAACGCCTTCCAATGCCAATAAATCGACTCCTCCATGAACCGATTAACAATGCCAACACTTAATACGAGATTCGTTCTCGCAACGGGAGCAAAAACTTCATCATAGTCAATTTCTGACTTCTACTTGTATCCCTTTGCAAGAGGCCGCGCTTTGTCCAGCTCTATCTCCCTTGTACATTCATCTTCTTCTTGAATTCCCACTTCACACCAATCGGCTGACTTGTATTCAGCAATTCTGTCAGCTTTCATGTATCATTATGCTCAATCGCATTGATCTCCTCGTCCATTGCAGTTCCCCACTTCTCATCTCGCACTACTTCCTAAAAACTAATACTTTCCGCATCTGCCAAAAGACATACAAGATGTACCTCATTGGTCACATCGTATAAATCTTGCAAACTCTACATTCTAGGTTGTTGCAGTTCTTCTGTTTCTTTTTAAGTTGTTTCAGACTCTCTTGGCAAAAGGTACAAATCTTAGAGAACACCGAAGCTCCCTGAAGCTGATCAAATAAGTCGTCTATACTCGGCAAAGGGTACTTGTTTTTTATGGTGACTTTATTCAACTCTCGGTAATCTATACAAAGGCGCATCTATCCATCCTTCTTTTTTACAAACAAAACGGGTGCTCCCCACAGGAACACACTCGAACGGATGAATCCTCGGTCTAGCATCTCTTGTAGCTGAACCTTAAGTTCTCGTAACTCATCTAGCGTTATACAGTACGGAGCTTTTGAGATAGAGAGAGTCCCTAGCTCAAGCTCGATGGAAAAGTCTTCCTCTCTCTACGGAGGCAAACCCGGTAGCTCCTCAGGAAAAACATCTACGAACTTCTGTACTACTGGAACCTGGTCAACAGTCAACGGGGTACTGCTTTTACCTGACAACTTTGCCAAAAAGCCCCAAGCTCCTCGAGCTAACAAACAATGGGATTTCACTGTTGAAATCAACGGCGGACACATACCGCTCTAGACACCGCGAAACTTGAAGCTCTGTTTCTTGGGAGGCCAAAACATAACTTTCTTCTGGCGGCAGTCAATCATTGCGTGGTTCTCAACTAACCAATCCATACCAAGAATAACGACAAAACCGCTCATAGGCTATGAGGGTAGCTACTAAAAGTTCTCCGGATATCTGTATCCGACCACTTCTAACTTTCTCACTAGCTATCATACTTACTCCCGAAGAAGTTGCAACACACAGCTCCTAAAGGTTCAAGTTCCAAACATGCTTGTCTAACAAACGAATCTGATACAAACTAGTGGATCGAGCCCGAATCAAACAAAACAAAAGCATAGTGGTCTAAGACAAGCAGCGTACCTGCAACTGTGGCATCGGTCTGCTCTGCCTCCTGGCGAGTCGTAGCAAAAATGCGGCCCTGCTGCTGAGGCGGCCTGGCAGCTGCTTCGGCCTGGGTACAAGCTCTGGCCAAGTGCCTTTCCCTGCCACATCTGTAGCAAGCTCGGGATGAAGCTCCACAAATACCATAATGTGGCTTGCCACAAGTGTGACACTGAGGCGGCTGTCTGACTGCGCCCTGCTGGCGGTCCTGCTGTCGATACTACGGTCGACCCTGATCTCTATCCCGATACTGGCCTTGGTGGAGCTGCTACTGGCCTCCTGCTCGGGAACTACTAGAAGACTCAAACTTCCTCTTCTGACCAGAGTACGATGGAACAATCTGAATAGGTGCATCAGGGGTTTGCACCGGTGGGTACTTAGCATTATAGATCATGGCCAATGCTACGGTCCTGGAGTACGAATCAGGAGCGAGTGCTCGAACATCTTGAGCAACTTCCTTCTTCAGCTCACCAATAAACTTCTTTATCTTAAGCTCCTCTGTGGCTATCAACTCCGGAGTAAAGTAACTGTTCTCCGAGAACTTCTTCTCATAGCCAGCTATACTGTCTGTTCCTTGTTTCAGGTTCGAAAAGGCCTCTACCATCTCTTGCTGGGCCTCTTCACTAATATACTTTGCTCGAAACTCCGTCCGAAAAAACTTCCATGTGGCTGGTGGAGACCCTGCGGGTCTGCCTCTATCGGTAGACTTTCACCATCAAACTGCTATGTCAGTCAACACATGAGCTGTATACCTCGGCCTCTGAACATCCGGACAGCTCATGACATAAAAAATATACACCAATCGGGCCAACCACTTTGCTGCTACCAACGGATTCTCGGAATCATCAAACTCACTGGGCTTCCATTTAACAAAATCCTTGAGCCATTTACCACTCGGCGGCTCCATCAACCACATCTGTCTCAACAACGACAGACTCCTGCCTGCCCGGAGGGATCATGGAGGCTACTGGGGTAGCTGGGGGTGTCTGCTGAAGCAACTGTGTCAGCTAGGCTATCTGGGCCCGGGACTCCTCTCGCTGTGCTGCCAACTGCGGCTGAGTCTCTACTCTCTGTTCAGCCAAAAACCGACCATCATCTCCCTCATGGCTGAAGTAAACTCCACTCCAAGAGTCTCACTCTGAGGTAAGGTAGCCTCTACCTCCTCTCTCGGAAAATCAACAGCCGGGGCCAATGGTGGCCTGCGGGTCGGGTCAACCCTAGATGTGGCCTCATCTCCAACTGGCTTAGTACCAACTCCTCGACTGGCAGTACCAAAATGCTCTGCTCCTCTACGTGTCACCGACATGCTAGCGATCTACACTCAAACCACAAAGAGTTAGTCCTCACTTGGACCCTCACTGCCAACAACAGGTAACACATGTATACTAGATGCAGTACTATAACAAAACCCTTAACAAAAGAACTTTCGACATACCTGACGGTC
Organism: Sechiopsis laciniata; assembly: GCA_037833695.1. NCBI lineage: Eukaryota > Viridiplantae > Streptophyta > Magnoliopsida > Cucurbitales > Cucurbitaceae > Sechiopsis > Sechiopsis laciniata. The sequence goes on along the minus strand of JBBMKA010088491.1, from coordinate 10,508 downwards.
GTTGGAATGCTAATGATCATGAGGACAAATGACCTAACTTAGTAGGTCGGTCTACATAATCTATGACTCTATGCTCTGATACCAACTGTAAGAACTCGACTCTAAAACAGTCCTAAACATGGTTCTTACCCAGCATATATGCATTTAAAGATAAATAAGTCCATGAAAAACTATTCAAAATGCATTAAGTTTCCAAAATAAAACATTCAATTCCAAATTCCTGTTTAAACTTTAAAACAAACCCTGGCCAGAGTATTAATAAAACATCCATAAAATAACGTAAATAACATCATGCAAAATTCCCTACGGACACCGTGTCCAACTACATGCTGAAATAATTAAAGACATAAAAACAGAGGCGTCGGCAGCTCCGCTCCCATGATCATTCAGCTCCTCTGCTAGCCATCCCTGTGCTATCCCAAGTTACCTGGTGGAAAAACTATAAAAAATAAGGGTGAGTACAAAGGCACTCGGTAAGAATCCCCAACCGGGGTACAGTACCAAACATCAAATCATCTAGCATCTTAGTATACATGCAAACAGTTACCAACATAGAATCTTTGCCTTGTGATCTCAACATAACTCAAGAGTCCTCAGGAGTCTCCTACTCCTGGCCTAATGATCAGCTCTCTAAACTGATCCCGATCTGTTATACTCGAAGGTCTCTTACCCTCGACCAAATGACCAGCTCAAAAACTGATCCCAAATAGATAATCCTCGAGAGTCTCATACCCTTGGCTAAGTAACTAGCTCTCAAAACTAATCCTGATCAACTCTCTTAGCTGATCCTGGGACACCCGGAAGAGTACCCGGTGTCTGGCTCTAAACTGGAATGGAAGTGGTGTACTAACGACATTAGTCCGAGGGAGCTCTCTTCTTGAAGCCTAATGCATGTGCACGCACACCCCATGCTGTCGCAAACTGCGTAAATGTGGGGGTCTAAGACAAACTACGCTAGTTTAGGTACACATGCCTAAAGACTCGGAGCCCGTATCACTGATCTATAGTAGTGCGAGACCCACGAAAATTAGCAATAGCAGCCTGAACCACCGAACGCATGAAGCTAAGAACCATCCAAGGCACTCTTACACCATTGGAGGGGTTTCGCTCTAGTAGGCTACAGACTAGGTTTATGCCGTTGTGGTGAGCTAGACCACACCCAGCTATCGGGGGCGAGATCCTGTTCACACTGGTCACGACCTATAGGGACAAAGTAAGTTATGTCCACTCTCAGCCTCTAGATGAAGACAACCTAACCGAAGCTAGCTAAGAATAAACATACTCGTTTCCTAACAGATCAATACATGCTCAACAATGGATACACCCTAGCATGGCATTACAAGCTTATCAACAGGAATCACAATGCATGACGGAAAGAACAAACCTAGCATGGTACTAACATTTAGAAACAGGAAACAATATATGCTAGCAGAAAACAGAACAGCATACAATCCTATCCACTAACATGCTCGTAAACAAGAAACAGGTAACATGAATGCAATCAATGTATGAATCGTAGGGCCCACACAACCCTGGTAAGAAATCTTTACCTTGAACAAGTAGGACAAACAATACCGAAATATGCTCCTAGAGCTGTAGAGAATCAACACAAGCAACAACCTAGAAAAATAATAACAAGCAAATAATTAAAACCAGCAGCTACAATAAGTTTGGAAAAACCAATAAATAGGACTCGAGAAAAGTTACCCAAAACTGAGAAGAACAGGCTAGGCAGTGAGGCCTCGGTAAAGGCGAAGGTGAAACCACATGATTGGGTGACGCGGACAAGGCTCACGATGCTGCGGTGAGACGTGTGGCAAACCTCGTTAGGGCAAAACACTGTGTGCGGCTGGGCGAAGGCTTACACGCTGGACAGCGAAGCTGTGCAGCTGGACTCGGTGAAACTATGCGGAGCTAGGCAAACGTTGGGCAGCGATTGCGTGGGCGAGTGGATCGAAGGCGAGCTGGCACGAAAAAAAAATGAACAGAGACGCGGATCAATGGCTGACGTGTGTACGGTCTCGGTGTGAGCGAACGGGATCGCGGGCGTGTGATCTGCGGCTTCGACGGTGCTGCGGCTAGGTGAAAGGAGATCTCGATGGCGATGAGGCTTGCGATCTCTGGTGTGATGATCGACGTAGCTCGGTGTGGGCGTGCTCGTGATGGCGAGATCGGCACTGGGGAAGGGGTCTCTGCTAGGCGAAGGTGATTCTCTCTCTCTGCTAAGGCTTGGTGAAGGTGGTTTCACCAAAAAGGAGGAAAAGTATGGAAAAGAAACAACTGAAGAGGAATCGTCCTTAAATAGGGAAAAAGGAAGCCTCTTCGCCACGTGTCAAGCAATCACAGATCTAACCTGCCTTCGAGTCCTGGCAAAGGCAAAACTTAAACCAATTTTTTCTATTTTTTTTCTCTTTTAACTTCTTTTAACCAAAACAACCTCGAAACTTTCCAAAATGTAAAACTAACCCGGAAGTCCTGTAAATCACAAAAATAGCCCTGGTCTCGATCAAAAGCAAGAACAACCCTAGAAGCCGATAAATTACCAAACTACCCCTAAGGGTAAAATGACCAAAATACCCATGAAGGCTAGAACTACCCTAACGACCCAACGAAACAACTGAAACAGAAGAGAATCATACCTGGGGAACCGGAATAGAAAACTGGGCCATTACACAAATGAATATCCATACCATCGCCAAACATATTGTTGGTGTTGGAATAAACTTAAATGTATTTTTGCAATATGGAATAATTAATTAGGAATTAGTGGGTAGACAATTAAGGAATTAATGGATTGTCAATTTATGAGAGTAATTAAGGAATTAGTATATTTTATTGTTTTAGCCATTAGTGGGAAATACGTATGGAAAGAACTTAGAGACTAAGTTTGTAATAGGCTATAAATTGGGAGTTCCTTCATTGTGAATTGTAGAGACATCGTAGAGCAAAAGATAGTGAAGAGAGGAAAAGTTGTGTAGGGAGTTATAGAGAAAGTTTAATTGAGAAATAAAGTGAGTGTTTTAGAGAAATTATTGTGTGCATTGTCTCTCCAATCCCGAAGCGAAAAGCTTGCGCAATTGTTATTTGTGTTTATTGTTTTTGTTTTTCGAATCTAGATCTTACAAATTGGTATCAGAGCCGATGGCGAACGTAATTGGTCAATTCGCTGCCACGATTAACGAAGGCAAATTATGAGAATTGGAGCATTCAGATGAATGCTCTACTTGGATCTCATGATGCATGGGAAAGAAGGTTTCGTAGAACCAGAGAATACCGTGTGTTATACGGTAACTCAAACCAAAGCATTGAAAGAGACGCGATTGAAATAAAACGGCATTGTATATACTGTTCTGAGCAGTGGATGAATTGGACTTTGAGAAGATTGTGAGTGCAACTACTTCAAAAGAAGCGTGAGACACTTTAGAGAAAGTGTTCAAAGGAGCCGACCGAGTGAAGCTAGTGTGTTTCCAGACTCTTTGCAGAGAGTTGGAGAGCATAAAGATGAAGGAGTCAGAAAGGGTATCTAGACAGAACAGAAAGGTGTACTGACAACATTAGCCCGAGGGAGCCGTCCTCTAGGCATCTAATGCGTGTGAGCACACACTGCATGTTGCTAAAAATTGAGTAAATGTAGGCCTACACAAACTACACTGGTCCACGTCCACATGCGTAACAATGGTGTCCATTGATCCATAACTGGTAGGAGGCCCTCGACACCCAACTGTGGCATCCTTCTCACACCTACGCCTGAAGCTCAAGATCATCCCAAGGTAGGCTTACACCAAGGAAAGGATCCCCGCTCTAGTAGGCCACAAACTCGACTTCCACAACTCGACTGACGGGGGTAGGAATCGATCATCACTGGTCCCAACCTGTGGAGACATCATATGTTGTGTCCACTCTCAGTCTCTAGATGATGACAACCTAACAGTTACTATCTAGGAGTGCTACTTGCTAAGTTCAATCAAACCACAACATGCTCATCATACAATCATCCTATCAGGATTCTACTATACGGAACGTAATCAAGCTACATGCCAACACCGTAACAATCAGGTCATCACACATCATATATCAGGATTCCTAAACATGCTGGAAAAACAATACAACATACAACACAGATACAATCAGTGAATATATAAAGCAGGGTCCACACAACCACGCCAAAGAGTCCTTACCTGAAATCAAATACAGAACAAACAGTCTAATGCTCATTGAGTTACAGATCAATCACAAACAGATCACAACCTAGACAATTAATTCTAACAAATTAATATTAATTATTAACTAACATGCTGACTACAGGAATTTAGGAAATTAAAAAATTACCCAATTCCGAACGGCAGAAATTGACGTCAGTAGAAATGGATAGAAATTGTCTTGAAGAAGGACGATGACGGGAAAGGGTTCTGGAGTTCTCTCTTGCTTTTCCTCTGAACGAATCGATGAAAAGAGCGTCGAATGGAACCAATCGATCGATCGATTAGAACACAACCCTGGATATGTGGCGCTTCCTCCCAAAATGTACAGGTAGCCTCAAAGCCCTGAAATCACAAATATAGCCCATAACTCATTAAAACATTAAACTGGCCTTAAGGGTGAATTTACCCAAAAGCCCTTTATGGCTAAAATTGTAATAACGGCCTAACGAACCAACCGAATTAACCATGAAAACCATATAAAAAATTCGGGCAGTTACAATACTCCCTCATTTTATGACTTTCGTCTCTGAAAGTCCCTAAGACTGAAACAATTCTGGGTAATGAGTCCTCATCTCATCCTCCAACTCCCAAGTTGCCTCCTCAACTTTCTGACATCTCCATTGTACCTTAACCAAACTGATTTCCTAGTTACGCAAGATCTTGCGCTCTTGGGCTACAATCTGCACAAGCTTCTCTTTGAAGCTCAAAACCTTGTTCAGCTCTAACGGCTCAAAATCAATTATGTGAGAAGGGTCTAAAACATACTGGCGCAACATCGACATGTGGAACACACTGTAAATTGGAGACAAAGATGGAGGCAAGGCCAAACGGTAAGCCACTGCACCAACTCACTCAAGAATCTCAAAAGGGCCCACGAACTTGGGACTCATCTTTCCACGCTTACCAAACCTTAAAACACCACGCATCGGTGCCCTTTTCAGAAAAACATGCTTACCAATCTCAAACTCTAAATCTCTATGCCGAACATCTGCATTGCTTTTCTGTCTACTCCGTGCTGTCAACATACGAGATCTGATCTTCTGTCCTACCTCGTTGGTCAACTGTAACAACTCGATACCCAAAACCTGTCTGTCACCAACATCTTCTGGAAACACTAGAGATCTACAACGCTTACCATACAAACCTCAAACGAAGCCATCTAAATAGTTAACTGATAACTATTGTTGTACACAAACTGCATTAAATACAGATGTTGATCCCAACTGCCCGGGAAGTCTAACACACAGCTCGCAACATATCCTCTAGAATCTAGTTCACTCACTCTCTCTGTCCATCTGTCTGAGGATGAAACGCAATACTAAAATTGCACTCAGTACCCAAACCATTCTAGAGTGCTTTCCAGAAAATAGGAGTGAAATGTGAATCCCAGTCTGACACAATCTTCACTGGCACACCACGGTACCGAACAATCTGCTCCAAAAATAACTGTGCTCACTCCTTCACGATATAAGTGATCCTATCGGGGCTAAAGTGTGCACACTTGGTCAACCGAACAACAATAACCCAGATCTGAGTAAACCTTCTCGGTGTCATTGGCAACCTATAAATGTAATCCATAGAGATCTCCTCCCACTTCCATTCAGGTACGCTCAATGGCAGGAACAAACCTGCTGGCTTCTGTCTGGGCGTCTTCACCTGCTAACAAACTCTACAATCTTTCTCTTCATATTGCTCCACCAAAAGGTTTGTTTAAGATCCTGATACATCTTGGTACCTCTTGAGTGCCAAGTAAACGGGGAACTATGAGCCTCGATGAGTAACTCTGCTAGCACACAAAGGCGTCTTCTGAATCTCAAACCACCATCCAATGCTATTACAAAGTCGAAGTCACCATCTGCCAGCACTATTTCAATCAATCTGCTCAATGGATCACTCAGCTGGCCATCAATAATACTTTTCTTAATCAAAGGCTGAACAGTAAACTGGGTTACACTAGCGGTAATCTCTCTCAACAGAACTGCGATACCGGCTCTCTCACAAAAGAATCTGAGAACACAACAAAGCTGTGGAGTGCAACGTTTTTCTACTCAAAGCATCAGCCATAACATTGGATTTACCCGAGTGGTACAAAATCTCACAATCATAATCCTTGACTAACTCAAGCCATCTCCTCTGTCTCATATTTAGCTCCTTCTAGGTGAAGAACTACTTAAGACTCTGATGGTTCGTGAACATCTGGACCTTCTCTCCATACAGATAGTGCCTCTAAATCTTCAATGCAAAGACCACTACTGCCAACTCCATGTCATGAATCAGATAGTTCTTCTTATAGGTCTTTAACTGACGAGAAGCATAGGCGATCACCTTCTGGTGCTGCATCAGTACACAACCTAACCCAAACTTAGAAGCATCACTGTAAACTACAAAACCACCTATTCCTTCAGGAACTGCCAACATTGGAGCTGACGTCAAACTATGCTTCAGCAGTGTAAAACTCTTATCAAATCTGGCATCCCTAACAAACTCAACACATTTTCTCATCAACCGAGTGAGAGGTACTGCTTTTGCAGAAAAGTCCTGAACAAAATGCCGATAGTAACCTGTCAATCCCAAAAAGCTACGAATCTTTATGACCGTAGTCGGCTTGGCCCACAACTCACTACATCAATTTGGCGGGGTCAACTTCAATACCATCTCTCAAAACCACGTGACCTAGGAAGGCCACCTACTCTAACCAGAAGTCACACTTGGAGAACTTGGCATACAACTTGTTCTCTCTCAAAGCTGCTAACACTTGACTTAAGTGCAAGGCATGGTCCTCATTGATCTCAGAATAAATCAAAATGTCATCAATGAACACGATGACGAAGCTGTCCAAGAATACCTTGAACACCCTATCAATCGTGTCCATAAATGTTACTGGAGCATTGGTCAGTCTGAAGGACATGACCACGAACTCGTAATGACCATGCCTTGACCTGAAAGCCTTCTTGGGGATGCCTGCATCTCTGATCCTTAACTGATGATAACTAGACCTCAAATCAATATTGGAGAACATAAAAGCTCCATTCAGCTGATCATACAAATCGTCAATGCGAGGCAACCGGTACAAATCGTAAAAGCTCTATTTAGCTCTCTGTAGTCTATGCAAAGGCACATCAATCCATCCTTTTTTTTCACAAACAGCACCAGTGCTCCCCACGGAGACTCACTAGGACGGATGAACCCTTTATCTAGCATCTCTTGCAACTGAACTTTCAGCTCTTTCAACTCAGCTGGTGCCATACGGTACGAAGCCTTCAAGATAGGGAGAGTTCCTAACTTGAGTTCAATAGTGAAGTCCACTCCTCTCGATGGAGGTAATCCCAGTAACACCACAGAGAAAACATCGGCAAACTCCTGAACCACTGACACATTATCAACAGTCAACGAAGGACGGCCTTCTCAAGAGATCTTTGCTAAATAGCCTCAAGCTCCTCGAGTTAACAAACGACGGGCTTTCAAGCAATAAGAACGATAAATAAATTAAGTTTAAGGGAAAAGACATTGACACTGAATTTATATTAGTTCAACCAATGATGGCTATCTCCAGTCTTCTGCTACCTATGCAGGTTCTACTAAAAATCAGGGAGAAAATACAAGAGTTTTACAATAATTAAGAATGAGCTCTCTCACTTTTCTCTCAAGGAAAGAGCTCACGAATCACTCTAGAAAAGTAAACTCTTAAATGAAATAAAATACTCTTCTAACAACACTGATCAGTGTGATTTCGGTGCTAATATAATGTCCAGTAACTAATTCAAAGTCAACTTATGCTAATTGTAAATCAGAATCACCTACGCGCAAGTATACGCGGTCGAAAATTGCAGCAAGTAATAAGTATATAAATTTATCAATCCCACAGGGATTGATGTCTAGAGCTAACACTATTAAGATAACAGTCTTGCATGAAAGTAAAGCATGAGTTGTATAAGTTGTTGATTTGTTTGAAATTGAATGCATAAATAAATATGATGTTGAAAATAAAATAAATATGATGCAATGAGTAATGATAACTAACAATCTTAGAAAATACTAAGCGCGCGGGCTAGTCAAAGAGAGTCTTGCTTCTCTAACAAATAAGTACTTTTGCACTTAATGATTTATGGTAGAGCCAACTTCCGCTAGAAACTTCATACTAGTAACAGGGTGTTGCAAGCATTTAGTAAGGTTATTCCTAACACTTTAAACGGTGAAAAGACTTTCACATAACCTAATGTAGCATACTGGGTCAACATGCAGTTCCTTCTTCCGAACTCACCAAAAGGTACATGCGTGGGTAGCTAATCGACGCACATATATGTAAAATAACTTGCAGCAATGTAAAACTCAATTACCTACGTTCCTAGCATACTTCTATTCATGAATAATTAACGAGCTCTCTAACAATGCAACCATAGAGATAAACATCAAATAGAAGTTAAACCAGACGATTTTATTGCAGCTATGAAATATTTAAAACTACAAGCGACTCCTAATAAAATAGTAAAATGGAATTGGCACGGCTAAAGATGTGTAGTCCCCTTGTCATCGGCTTCTACGAACACCACCATTTACTTCTCTCCACGATAGGCTTCATGGCCAACCGACCAGCTCACCCTTCTTGGTTCCTTGCCTTGATATTTATAGAGTTGATTTACTTGACCGACAAGTTGAGGTGAGCTGTGAAATCTTCATGAATGCAGGATTTCTTAATTTTCGCTATAATTTATTTGATTGACGCCGCCTTAATTACTGATGGACTCTTGATTATTTCTTTATTGGCGTGTCTTTTCTGAACGTGTTTTTATTTTGAATTCGCGTCTTCTCGCGCTGCTGATCATTGTTCGCGTTGATTGTCCTTTCCGTGGTGTAGCTTTATATGTCATGCCATTAGCATTGATTTAGCACAGTTTATTCAAGATTTATGCTAAAAACGTGAAACTATGCTTTCGATGCTAAATTATGAAAGCATGCTGATTTTTATGTTCTTTCATCGCATTTCTTCTGTTAGCGCTCCTTTTCCCCCTTTATTTCTAGAATAATGCAAACTAAGACCGCCTAAACTATGCTCTATTTGAGAGCTATCAAACCCCCAAACTTAAATCATTGCTTGTCCTCTAGTAATGCATAACTACCTAGTTAGCTAATCCTATTTATTTCAGTATTTTCACTATTTTCGATCCACTTCCACAATTCTTATCGCATATCGTATTCTCAGTGAAAAACTTCTTTCTCTTTTCAGTTTTCAAACTTTCCTAAAGATTCAAGTTTAACCTTAACATCTTTCTTACCACGATTGACAGATTGTTCCTCATCGCAAGTATTTCTCACTCCTCAATCTATTGTATCGCAATCACTTCTAGTCTAAGTTTGCCCAACTTACTCTGCTAAGGTGGTTTATCCAAGCCCCTTATATCCCTCAAGGATTTCAGTTATGCTTTCCGCATTCCTCTTGGTTTGCACTCATATCTACTCAATTCTGTAGTTCTTAGAATAAATCGCTTGAGCATCAAGTAACTCAATGATAAATCTAAAATAATGATATTTATTGTGTCAATCTTCCATATAATTTAATTGATTATTGTGCTTAATTATAGAAAATATGATTTATTTGATCTAAAGGGTGATTTATTATATATTTAGTGAAAATCTTTAAAATTCATTTTTTTTACTTTGATTTTCTAAATGATAAAATGAAATTAAAATTGAAAAAAGAAAATCAAAAGAAACGTGTAAAAGGAAAAATGCAAATTGAATAAGAAAAGGAAACTTATAATATTTTCAACCTATTATTATTACTATATATATGTGTGTGCAAGTGCCGCAAGTTGGAGGTGAGCCGCGGAGGAAAATAGGAAATATTAAAAGCACGACCGCAACTTGGAATCTATGGAGGGCACAACATAAGTTTTTTTCTTCTTCTTTATGTAGTTTGATTTTGAACTTTTGTAAGAATCCGACACTAAAATAGTCCTAAACCCGGTTCTTACTCAGCATGCATGAATTTAAAATCAATTAAATTCGACAAGTAAGACGAGCAGCAGAAAAATAACAGTTGATAGGGAAAATGATAACTTCAACCCGTTATTAAAACCATAAAAAATATATAAGCCTCTGGCTAGAGTATATGAAAACAGTGCTAAAATAATTTTCCCAAAATAGTCTAAACATGCTGAAACGTAAAATAATTGAAAGAGACTATGCGGCGGACTCTCATGATCAGTCAACTCCTCCTCTAGCCACCCCGGTGCTATCCCAAGTTACCTAGTGGAAAAACCACAGAAATAAGGGTGAGTACAAAGGCACTCAGTAAGAATCCCCAAC
>JBBMKA010088470.1:0-13467 GCA_037833695.1 Sechiopsis laciniata | reverse complement strand
TATATATAAGGAATGGCTCTGGCTAATTAATTACTAGCATATATCTTACACACTATATATTACTATTATTATTATTATTATTTTTATTTTTTTATTTTTTTATTTTTAAATTTTTTATAAGCTTACATATTATAGAATCGGGAAATATTTTTTAATGCATTTATTAGTTATTTATTTATTTTTCTTTTAGAGAAATGTTACAAGTTGGAAATGAAGTGTTTGAGCCCTAAATGAAGAATAAAATCATTTAATAATATTTCCAAAAAGTTTATATATTTTATGATAATGAGTTGGCATACCTTTTTTTAACATTTTCTTAAACCATAGTAAAAAACCTTTTTAACTCTTAACTATTTAACCCTTTTTTTTTTTTTTTTGAGAATCGCCTTTATCAAATGCTTTAATAACAAGATTATTTGGTTGCAATATTGGAGATTCTATTTTATATAGATATCTTTTCTTAATTTTTTAGAATAAGTAAAATCTGGAATTTATTTTCCCAATTTCTGAAAGCATTTATTAGTTAAAAAGTTTTTTTTTTTTTTTTTTTTTTTAAATTTATTTTTTGGAGATATGTTACAAGTTGGAAATGAAGTGTTCGAGCCCTAAATAGAAAATAAAATCATAAAAAAGATTTCCAAAATGTTGATATATACTTTATGATAATTCATATGTTAGAGTAGTAGATTGCTGCTAATTCACAAAGAGTTAAATATTGTCCACTTGTTGATTATTATTTGACTTAATAGTTGATCGCGCTATATATTTAATGATCATATCACGAGCCCATTTTAATTTCAAAGACAACTTGACAATGAAATCATCATACCATCAACCCCTTCGATTATTTGTTTAGCCATTTAATTACTTGATTAGTTGGCAATTTGCATTTGATATGGTTGGAATAAGACCACAACACAGGTCACCACACCTACCTATGAGTTTAGGCATGCACTTAGCTCATTAGAACTTTGGATTTTATCAAAATATCTCCTTAACCCAAATAAAACTTTGATATCATATCAGATAATTTGAGATTGCACTTAAAATATCGCTGATTGGTAAGTATCTTCAACAATCATATTGTTGTCCATTTGAAGCTTTCATGAAGCTATCTTGAATAAAATCTTTTATACCTCTAGTTATAAAGTGGATATATATAGGCTTCCGATCGAACCACTATAAACAACTTGTTCTTTCTCTCTATTCCTTTCTTTTGATTTTGTCATTGTGTATGTTTGATGCTCCCTTGTTCTCAGCTTTAGTTCGAGTTCTTGGCGTTTAACAAAGCTCGCTTATTATGTTTCACATATAAAACCGATTAAAGAACATATTTTGGAAACTTCAAACCTCTGACTACGAGCAATTGAAACTCAAAACAAATACATTCAACCAAAAAGCAAAATATAGTAAATTGAGGCATGTTGTTTATCTTATTTCATCAGATGATTAGAAAGACACCAAATCCCAAACCAAACAACAACAAAATGAAAAAGTAGCAAACAAAAAACATCCCAAATATATTTACTTCACAACAAACTCCCCATGTCTTTTAATCCCATTGAAAATCCTTCTTCCAATTAACCTCATCAGGGCTAAAATAAAATCCATCTTCCTTAACCAACCAAGAACACATTTTTGAAATCCCACATCGATAAAAATCCCTAGGAACCTTAAAAGCATCAAAAGATCTCCTTTTAGAATCCCATTTCATGGTACAAGAAAACAAATTGCTTTTCCATAGCTTTGTTGTCACTCGCCAACCAAAATCATCATTCTCTTGCAAAGCCCTTCCCCCCATTTCACTATCTTGTGTGGAACACCATATCACCAAAGGCAATGATGAATTGTTCTTGAACCCGTTGATGACCCGAACGTCGAACACCGCGCCGTGTAGGTAGAGTCGGTCGGGTTTCACGATGAAGATTATGAAGGAGAATGATGAGAGGAAGAAGAGGAGGAGGATGGTGGTGAGAATTTGTTTCTTCATTTTGGGATTTTGGAGATTTTTTTTTTGGAGAGGTTTGTATTTTATTATGGTTTTATGTTGAAGGTTTTAAATGTGTAGTTGTTTTGGAATAACGGTTGAATTTGAGTTTAATTTTTTCTATGCCACTTATTAAGTACTAGATATTAATTTTAAATAGTTATTTCTAAACATTTAACAGTAGAAACAATTTGACAGACATGTAATGTAACAATCTTATTGAACAATTCCTATTCTAGTTGCTGCCTAAAAAAGAAAGAACTATTAAAAAAGGATAATAATTTAGTGTTTTTGAAAAAAAAAACGAACTTTCTATTAAAAAAAAAGGGACGAATTTCTTTATTTTTCTAAAGAGATAATTCATTAAGATAAAAATATACCGAGAGCAATTTAGAAAAATAAAGAAATTCCGTAAGAGGACGAGTTCATCACCTTTCAAAATTGAAAATTTTCAAAACTAGCATCACAAAAATATCTTGGAAATGGTTCTTTTTCTTTTCTTTCCTTTTTTATATTTTATATTTTATTTTATTTTTTGACAATTTTTTTTAAAATTTTTTTAATGTAACCACAATATCATATATCAATTTAGGAAGGTGGTTTCAACATGGAATATTTTCTTTTTAGAATATAGGTTTCAACATGGAATTATGGAATTATTGTACAAGGAAAAAAACGAAATTGGAATTTAAATTAAAAATTGGAATTTCGTTTCGGGCATACTTTCGGGATTTATAAAATGTCTTTTTTTTTTTAATGAATTTACAGATCGCAAAATAATCTTACAGATATTTTTAGATTTAGCTAGATCTATATTTATTTTCTTCAAAAGTGAATATTTATTTTCTCAAAAAAAAAAGAAAAGAGGAATATCTGGCACAAAATTTTTATTTAGTACCCATACATTGTATTTTTAAAACGACATTTTTCAATTATAGTCTTACCAAATACGGAAGATTCTAATATAGTTAAAATTCGAAATTAAAGATTTTTTTATTGATACCATTTTGCCCTTCTATACATTTATTACTTTGATTTCAAATTCCAAATCTTTTTTCATACTTTCCATCTTAGGAATACATACCATTTTAAATGTCAAATTAATGATATGAGATTTTAATTGATTTTTGCAATTCTCCCGCATCTTTATTCTTATTCCATTTTCGTGTGAGTTGTCTTTCTCTATTCTCCATTTCTCCATTTTCAATTCTCCGTTTCTCATTACAAATCAATATAATCAATTCTCCATTAATTTTTGCAATTCTCTCACCTCATTATTCTATTTCCATTTTTGCAATTCTCTCATGAATTTACGGCTACAAATTCCAAGATACCATTAACATTGTATTCATCCATATACTGCTACACTTGATTTTTCATACATATAATACTTTATACGTTCACATATTACATGTTATATACTATATAATTTATATAGTAATTTTAATATTTTTTGTTCATTCTATATTCATATCCAATTCATCTTTCATGTTCCCATTGTATACATTACTTTTTCATTATGCAATATCGTCTTATTTATACATGTAATAATATTAAATATACTACAACACAGTATGGTTGAGACATGTAAGTAGTACTCTACAATTTTGCTTCATAGGTTAAAATAACATCCCAGTTTGCATTGTTCATAGTGGTCATGGTTGTATAATGTATTAACCACTGGAACTACCAATAGGTGCACCATCATAATTGATCTTAGACATTATATAAAAATGTTGCTGTGCATTTTTCGAACATGCAAATAATACCTCATTTTGATACTCGGGTTGGTAATAATAATAATGATGTATTTTATGGTGATTATGTTAATAATGATTCCATCGAGTTTGTAGTTGTTAATAATCCCTCATTTTAATACCCGAACGTGAAATACAGTATATAAATCTATCTAAGTGCCGCTTAAAGAATAATAATACGGTTCGATAAATACCGACAATCCCATAGTTTATTTTGATACACTTTATTTCTTCGAATTCCTACATGTGAATGTAATACTCACATATCTATACAGTATATATAGTCTGGTACATTAATACCTCATGTTTCAGTACCTTAAAATCAAATCCAAAGGTTATAAGGATTGTACATGACTTTACCATCGTTTGTTCAATATTGCACTCACATACGACTACCACTATATGATTAGACAGTAAAGTATCCTCTTGCCCTATTTTCCTATAGTACTTCCAGATATCCCAATTTTTCATACTTCTCTTTTAGTCTTACTTCTGCCAACCTTGTTCCTTTTTGTCATTCCATCGTGCTTTGGGCTTCACTGTCGGATGATCTTTTTTTGTCACGATCTGAAGCACTAGATGAACTTGATGTCTTAAATGTGCAAAAAAAATAATCTAGTTATTAAATACGGTATAACATAAACAAAACATTCATATAGTACACAAAACCACACCATACCATACATGCAAGTTAATATGTACAATACCCCTTCCTACCCATTGTGCATTTTAGTTTTCGGGCCCTCAAACCAGAAATCGACAGTAGTAATAATCTCAGGAACTATAATAAAGTTATGTTTAAAACATCAACCATGAATTGAAGAACCAAATGAATTAAACTGCGAAATTAAACTCATACCGTGTCGATTATTACAAAACCTTGAAACTACCGAACTCATATCTCCAAAATCCCCCCCCCCCACCTCGAACACGAAATTGACTATGTTAAGCAACCAAAATACTATTCAGATCCAAAATCGTCCATCAAAGGAAAAATCAAATGTGTATGTCCTCTTTATATCTACTGTAAAAAAAAAAAAAAAATCCCTAAAACTAAACAAAACTATAAACCTACCATAGGAAGTTCTTCTCTTCATGTTTACGCCGTGTTTCCGATTTGATCATCAATACTCCGAAGATGTTGAAATGAGGTCGAGATTTTCGGAGGACCGTTTTTTTCGGAGACTTGCAGAAGAAGACTAAAAGACGGAAAATGTGAAATGGTGAGACTAAAATTCAAATGAAAAGAAGATGAAAATACAACAGTTTCTGTTTTGACATAATTTGTAATAATGGCAGCACGATTTTAGGGTTAGTGGGTATAGAAGTTGGGAAATTTTCCTACATGGTTAATAATTCGAAAATTAAAAATTCAAATTATGAGGGTATTATTGTAAATGGACAATTTAGGTCATTAATAATATCATTAACGAAATTCCTTTTTGCTAATATTTTTTCAGTAACCCTAGATTTACAAATATTTTTTAAATTTGGTCTAATTATGAAAAAAGCTCTAAATAATTTTGTCAAGGATCAAAACAATCATTATTTGTTCCACAAAATATTATTTTGAAAATATTTTTATTTTAATTGATTAAGCTTACGATTTAAATTTAAAAAAAAAAAAAAAAAAAAACCCTCAATTTTATTTTTTAACTTGTGTTTTTTTTAGTACAAATTTGGGGAGGGGACAACAAAGCTTATATAGAGAGAGTACAACTGTTATGAGTGTCAAATAATGATTTTCAGGATTGTACACACCAAATTAAACTACAACCAATCAACTAAACAAACACGTCACTAACCCTTTTAATTTTAGCATGTAATTTTTAATTTTAATACTTCTCCTCCTTTAAATATAAGCTATACTCTTTCCACATATTCACATTTTTATAATACTTTTTTTTTATCTCAAAGATATTTTCAAAGTGGACAAAAAAAAGATTGATGCTCATTGGTATGAATGTCGAATTCTTTGTCTTTGAGAAATATTAACTTATTGTGAACGATAAAATCTTATATTTCTTTGTTTTAGGTTTTTTAAAATTTTAATTCAACAATTTCTTAGTTTTAGTTGGAAATAGAATAATAGTGTCATTCTCTTTCATGCATGGACAGTAAAAAATAAAAATAAAACTATACCAAACTCACAGTTTCTCAAGGTTCATGTCTAAATAAGAAATAGAGTTAGCTAGCACTAAATTAACCATAAGAAAATGATGCAAATATTAAGAAAAAAGATTCTACATTGTCTCAAAATCTTAGAAAACTAAAACATAACACACAAAACAAAATACACACATAAATAATTTAACTAGCTAGTGCTAAGGAAATGGAAAAACTCCACCACCAACACCGCCGGCGCCGCCAACTCCGCCGCCGAAGCCACCGTGACCAAAGCCAATCCCGCCACCAATTCCGCCGTACTTGCCGATCACACCAACCCCACCAAGATGTGGAAACAATCCTCCGATGAAGCCACCCATCCCAGCAAAACCTCCAACCCCACCAAAGATGTTCTTTTCGTCGACAATGCCGCCGAGACTCGGCGGTTCCGCCACGGGTGCGGCTGCCATGTCTAGGGTTTGGCCCTTGTCTCTTTTGCCATTGCCTGTGTTTTATTTATTTTATTTATTTTTGAAATAAAGAACCATTCATTAATAATAATAATAAGACATACATACTCACTCCTAACAAATGAGGAGGATCCAGAAAGAAAAATAGAACCCTAATATTATTTTAATTTTGTTCTACAACTTGAACCGAGACCGACTATAACTTGAAGAGCTAAAGAACAAGAAAAATCAAACTAGATCAACAACATCCCCCCAACTAAATTGATTATATATGAAAATGAAAAATCCTATTATAAATAACAAACTCAATAATTTCAACACTACAATGACATCGATTGTATTTTAAATATGGACAAAAATAAACCTTTTGGGTGGAGAAATAATTATCCATGGTATTAGTTTATCAAACATTTTGAAATATATGTTTAGATTTTGAATTTTCCCTTTAAATTATATCCTAAGTTTTAGAATTGAAAGAGTACAAATCTAGAATCTAAAATTTGGCCTCTTAAAAAAAATTATCCTTGCCTCTCATGTGTTAGAATAATTTTGTATCATTTTTACTCTATTAACATTCCATAACCATTTGTTCCGTGATGTACACATTTTTACTTTATTAAGTATAAAACAATTTGAACCTACAACCTATTTGTCAAATATACACACCAATTACGATTGAGTTAAAGGTCACTTTAGCATGGTGCACAAAGTTTTGTAACTATGCATGAATAATAAAAAGTTAAATAATAACAAACATAGTAAACATTTTTTTTTAATTCAACAATTTTTGAAACTCAGACCCATAATCAACTGGTTACTATTTAATACATGATATCATTCAAGTAGAACACTTAACCTATTTATAACAAGATATGGCTAAAAACTACGGAAAAGCCTCGCATGTCAAAGCCCATTTTAGTTACACTCGACCGACGTCTATGAGCGATAGACGTCTACGAGCATCAGTCAAAGTATATCATTAGTAAGAGTCTATTATAGTACATTAATTTGTGATACTAATCTATTAATTGAAGTCTATTACAAAAAATATAAATCTTATAAATTTATATCGATCATATATAGAAGTTTATTTGATAGAAGTCTATAAAAACATGTATGGATTGATAGACAAATTTATGTAACCCGTTTATAACATATTTATAAACATGCAAAAAAATAAAAATAAAAAATAAAAATAAAATGAGAGTTGCTATATTTGAAAATTGACAATAAAATTTGTCAGTCTTTCAACGAGAAACACAAAGTGAAATCATCTACAGAAATATGGGATGATACTATTGTTAATGTTGTCAAATGGTGTGATAAAAATTCTCTTTTTAAAGACTACGATGTCTCTTCCATAATTATCAATTGGAGAAATTTTTTGTAATTTTGTTTGTATGCTCCTTGCATATGCCTATATATTATTATCTTTTCCAAAAAAATAAAATTTGTCAGCCAGCACAATTTTCCAATTTTACAAAATTGTTATAAACAACAGCTTAATTTTGACAATTAAATTTAAAATTTAGAGGTTATTGATTCAATTTTTTACCATCACAGTTTGATACTAGGTATTCCAAAAAAAAAGTAAAAAGTAAGTGTTCAGTAATAACACATAAGATTTGTTCATATTAAACTTTTGAGTTCAGCGATAATTACATGACCTGGAACGTTACGCCCGCTTGCATGCACGACCAGAAAAACAAAGGCGACAACGACAACGACGACATAATTCTTCGACATTGCTCTCCCTTCTCTATGTAGATTTGTTGAAGGCACCTGAGGTTTCCATCATGGAGATGAGAATTTATAAAGAAAAAAATAGATATAGAGGAAGAGGGTAGTTGAGAGAAATAAATAAAGGGTCTAGTAGTAAATGTTTGGTTAAACCCTAACAAAAAAAAAAGAAAAAAAAAGAAAATAACAACAAATTCAATTTCTTGAACAGAGAAATTGTATTAAATTTGGATTTCAGAGTTGGTTGTATTTGCAAACAAATATGAGAAAGAAATAAGAGACATAATTTATTATGAACCAAATTGTTATGAGTATCCATGCTGCAGTGGCAGTTCTCCGTGAAACACACTATTTTATTTATTTATTTTATTTTATTTATTTTTATTATTATTATTTTTTTAATTTGCATTTATTAGTTTTCTCAGAGATGGTTGTATATGTTTGATGGGGATCAGTGAGGCACGTGAGGCTCACGTGACTGTCATAATCTATGTGCTATAAATTCTAACCTGAGGTTGAGCAAGAAAAGGAAGACTTGATGGGTTTTGTTTTGAATATCCAAATTCCAATGACATAATATATTAAGAATGTTCAAAATAATAGGACAATAAGAATAATCTTAGTTATCAACTTATTTGAATTGAGTTAGGTTTATATATGAAATTTTTTATCATCACTTGGTTATTGAATTGACATAAAATTAATTTGGGTCGATTTAAACTAACTAGAATTTATAATTAATTTTCAAAAGTATATATTATTTTACCTAAAACATAATTATATATGTATATTTATTTTATTACATTAAAATTTTTTAATCTTTTATTTTGTAATATTCTTTAAAATATTCTTTTACGGCCATAGAATGTATATATCATGTTATAAATTGAATTTGAATTGTTAATTAGAGTTAATTATTTTGATTTCTATAAAATTTGAAAATAAATAACAAATATATCTTTGGATTAAAAATAAAAAGGTAAATCTAATGACCCAACTCAAAATTATATGAATTGTGTTGAGTTTGATTGAATTGCTCAAATACATAAGATTATTAGACAGGTTTATTAAATTACCAACCCAAAATTTTGGATTGGTCAAAAAATTTGCTTAACTCAACCTAATACATCTACACCTCTATCAAGTATGATTTATTGAGATTATAAATTTCAATCTCTCCATCTTAATTGTAAATTAAATTTAAAAAGAAAAAGAATATGCATATCCACATACACAACACAACATTGAATGAAAATTCATTAAGATTTATTATCACTGGCTGTTATATTTTGATGTTTTTCATGTTAATTTTACTGTTTCATCAATTACTAAATTTACTTCTCAAACTGATTAAAATATATCTCATAGACGAAGGTAACATAGGTTTACAATATTTCTCATTCCCACATATTGAACTAAGAAAATTTAATAACGATGATAATAGAAATATTAAATTAAAAAATTTAGTTCCTTTGATTTTGAGAAATAAAGAATTTTCCATCTATGTTTTTTATAAAACTTGATAAATAATATTTTTAATTTGTAATCACTAGCTAAGTTCATATGTCAATGAAGTAATGTTTTATAATTTATCGATGGTGTTAGATAAAATAATTGATAGGATTAAAAAAAATGTACTTCTAAATTGACTATTTAATGAAGTTTTTTTAAAAAAATTATGTAACACTAAAGTTCAAGAATGACACATGAATGGATAGTTATCATAATTGAATGAGAGATTATAAAAATATGTAAGTATGGTTAAAAAATGTTTAAAAAAAATTAATACTAACAAGATACACATTTCTTTTGACTTAATAGTATTACATGTTTGAGTTTTAACAAGATACACAAATTTGTGTTTGTGGAACTTTTCCAATAAAACATGTGAGTGGGAAAACAAACATGCTCAAAGTCAATGGTATGTAATTCCTTTAATGTATTTAAAAAAAAAAAAAATGTAATTCCTTTAATGATTACTAACAAAAGAGAATACTGATTAGAGTTTATTGAATTATAGAAATTAAATTCTAATTTTGTTTAAAAAAATTTTTATTGTCATTATGGACTTTTCATCCCAAAGAGGGTAATTATTGTTTGTGTATTGTAGTAGAGTTAAAATATAATACTTAAATGACATCATATACGATTTGAGATAATTATATATGACTTATCTATTTTTTTTTTACGAATAATTTGTAGTGTTATTCTCCATTTGGCATAAATATTCAAATTGTTATTTTGTCATATATTTGATAAATTGTGAACTGTCTATGTAAGGCATATTTCTTTATTTGCTTTTTGAATGTATGTTTCTTATTTTTAAAACAAATTTATATGGTAGGTTAGTACTCCATTCTTATCACATTTTTTTTTTCAAATGAAAACGACAAATTATTATTATCTTACCAAATTAGATTTTCTATTTAAAAAAATGACTTTCATATAATCATTTAAAAAAAAAAAAAAACCTTTATATAATATTTTCTATTTCTTTTTTTTAGATCAAAATATTTTCTATTTCTAATTTAAAGTTTTAGAACATAAAATTATGATTATGAAATATGTATATGTTTTTCCAATAAATTAATAACGAAAGAACAAGAAGCAGTTATATTGGTTTTTCTTTAAAAAAAAAAGAAAAAAAAAAGTTAGATACAAGAATTGAAAATAATAATAATAATGTAATAGGTGAATTACACATCATGTATTAGTCCATAAGATGAGTTAATGTTTAACTTGGGTTAATTCTTAATTAAGAATTAGTTTACTAATCATGAGAGATGTGTATTAGAAACCCTAGCCACCTTGAGAGCCTTTGTACAATCTTAGCAATGACATTTTGTTGGTGAATCGATCAAGTTCAATCGATTTATAACAATGGAGTAGGGACGTTCTCGAACCATTTAAATCTGGTATGCTTTGTTCTCTCTTCTCCATTATCTATCTTTACTTTTGTTTATGATTCATCTCTATTTGGTTTAAATCTATCATTTGCATCTGATTTAGAGTATAGATCTAACCATTGTGTAACAAATAATAAAAAAAGAAAAAGGAGAATGGTATCAAACTTGACTCATTTATAACAAGAATACAAAAGTAGTTCATCATATTACACACTCCTTAACAAGTATAAAAGTGAAATAACCAAAGCATAAATATTTCTATGCTTTTTCTCTTCTCTTATTTCAAAAAGAATGAATTCATTTTCAACCCTAGCAATATTAGTGTTATTTTCATTGTTCTTCATTAGCCTATACCCTACCAAAGGATCAATCTTCAATCCACTGATTACAGTCAACATAACAAATATTTTGGAAAGCCACAATGAACTCACTCTTCATTGTAAATCTGGCGATAACGATCTAGAAGTCCACCAACTACCATCTTTGGTCAGCTACGCCTTCCGTTTTCATCCAAACATCGTCGATACAACATTGTTCTTTTGTAGTTTCGAGTGGTCTAGTTCATTTCATTATTTCGATATCTACAAGGACATGAGAGATCGAGAGCGTTGCAATAATAGTTTATGCTTGTGGATTGTGAATGAAAAGGGTCTTTGTTTGTACAACTATGGCACCATGAAATACGATATTTGTTATTTGTGGGACGCCTAAAGGGATACAAAAATCGATATGTCTATAAATCGAAAAACTCGGTTGGATATTAAAATAAACGAACAAGTATTTTATTATGGCGTAAATAATGATCGTAGATATCTATTTTCAAAGATATGGTATAGTGCAGTAATTTTTTTTTCTTCATAAATGGGCTAAGATAACCTGGAAAACAAGAGAGAAAGAAGATTAAGATAACATGCAAAACAAGTAAAGATTGAGATTAGACGGTGTCCAAACACCAATATTTCGACGCTCAAGTTAGATTTTCTTTAAAGGCCAATGAAAAGAGAAAGGGTGCTTTTGAAAATTAGTTTAATAAAAAAAATTTCTTGTTGTGTTTGAGGTATGGCATGAATATGGAGTTGCAAAGTAGAACATAATTTTTTTTTTTTTTTTTTAAATTTTTGCTCTGTCAAAATCATTTAATTTTATTCTTTCAGTTCTTATCATTTTCATTTCTAAAAAGTTATCAAAGGTAAAAACTTGATAATAATGGCTCTACTTTTTACTCACCCTGGTAATGAACCCAACTGAATTTGAATCAAAATTGGAAGTTTGGTTGCTTTAATGTCCAGAAAATGTCCAAACGGCACCATTCAAAACACACCTCTAATTCTCTCTCATATAAAGTATTTTTAATGCGATCAATAACCTCTAATTTATTGTACATATTTATTTTTATAGGTCTTTTCCGATCTTTCTTTTTAACTATGAGCTTTCCCTTTTCGTGTTGAAGCAATGTCAATTATTTAGTATTCTATCATTGTAAGATTTATCAAATTGATTGAAGTTATTTATTGTTTACTTTTGTTTGTTTCATCTTCTTAGATGTAGATTGTTCTCCCATCATGAGTTTTTTTTTCATCTGTTTAAACAGTTTCAAACTCAATAAACTCAATCGAATAAAAGAAATTAACTATGCATACTATTAGGTATTAGGTATTTTGTATCAGTTTAACTGAATGACCTCTATCATTTTATAAACTGATTGACTTCTATCAGTTAAATTGAGAGAATTCAACTAGTTTTTTAAGTGATAGAAGTCAATCAGATTGACATCTATCACTTAAACTAATACATAAACAATAAACGATAAACAGACATTCAAATTATCAAGATCAGATAACCAAGAAAGTAAACCAAGCCACTTCAATATCATATTAGGTAACCAAACCCATTACACCGCCTTAGTTTTTTTTTTTTTTAACATAGTGATTCAAGACATAGAGATTGAACCAAGAAAGTAAATCAGATAAACTAATAGAAGATAATTAGTTTTTAAGTGATAAAAGTCAATTACGTTCTTAAGTGATAGAATTCAATCGGTTGAACCTTTTTCACTAACAAATATTGATTTTTCATGTTCATTTAGGAGCCCCATGTATAGCAAATATTATAGTTTAAGGTACCATAGTCATACATTCATGGACCTTTTTCACTAACAATCCACAGACACAACTTATTATTACAACGCTCTCTATCTCTAATGTCTTTGTAGATATCAAAGTAATGAAATGAGTCAGACCACTGAAAGCTAGAGAAGAACAACGTTGTATCGAGAAGGTTTGGTCGAAAACTGAAGTCGTAGCTGCCAAAAGTTGATAGTTGGTGGACTCCTAGCAGGGATGATGTCGGTTCGGTTTTTGTCGGTTTTGTCCCAAACCGACAACCGAACCGGTATCTTCGGTTTTTCTAAAAATGGAGCCGATCCAATGTCCAATAAAGTATAGAACCAATGGTTCGGTTTTCAATTGGTTTGGTTCGGTTTTGGATCCGATCCAATGTCC
>JBBMKA010088459.1:0-13469 GCA_037833695.1 Sechiopsis laciniata | reverse complement strand
CTTGAAATGGTTTCTAGCACATGAAATGGATTTTGAACTGAGGCTATCCACTGTTGAAGGTGAAGAATGAATGCTTTTTTAATCTTCTTTGCTTTGGATCGTGTAATAGGTCCAAGTGAAACTTGTGGAACTCCATGATCCTTATCACCAAGCCTCGTCCCTGCCGCAGTCGGGAGCCTTTACTACCGAGGCCTTGTCCTTAAGTTTGGGTAACTTTCCGACCCGTCTTCGTTGGATACCTAGATTTTGCTTGGCTGTTTAGATGTTAATCATTGTTTGTTATTATCTATGCCTAGGTTGAGTTTCATGTTGGTTCTGCAGCTCAAGGAGCAAAGCTATTTATTTGTCTTTTCCCGTTTTTAGGTAAGGATTCCTTGTCGAGGTTGTGTGGACCCTGCGTTTGCCACTGATTGCATCTTGGTTGTATGTTACTGTTTTAGTGAACATGTTAGTGGATAAGTTCCTGATTGTATGTTACTATTTCTCGAGCATGTTAGTGGATAGGCTCTTGTTTGTGTGTTACTGTTCCCGAGCATGTTAGTGGATAGTTTCTTACAGGTTTATTGTTGTATGAGCATGTGCGAGTGGATAGGATTGTTGTGACTAGTTTGATAGGACCTGGCATGTAGAATGTTGTACCCTGGATTGCACTATTCTGTTTGTAGTGGCTGTTATGTATTTATGACTATTCATATCCTGAATGTTTATTGTGCAATGTGGTTGATGAACTCTGTTAGCTCTATGGTGTATTCTTCTTAGCTAGATCCTATTAGGTTGTCATCATCTAGAGGCTAAGATTGGACCAACGTATCTGTCCCCACCGGTCGGGTTTGTGAGGACAGATTCCTCACCCCCAGCAGCCAAACGTTGAGTAGCTACCACCCCTGCATAAGCCTAGTCTGTGGCCTGCTTGAGCGGGGTCCTTTCCTTGGTGAAAGCATACCTTAGGACGACCTTTAGCTTCAAGCGTTGGTGTGATCAGGCTGATACATTATGGTGCCGAGGGCCTCCCGCCTGCTGTGGATCAGTGGACACCGTTCCGAGTCTTAGGCATGCGTACCTAGACCGACATAGTTTGTGTAGGCCTATATGTATCCGGTTTGCAGCAGCATACGGTGTGCACGTATGTACATTAAAGGCTGGGAGGCTAGCTCCCTGGGGCTAGTGTATCAGTACACCTTTACATTCCATTTAGAGCCAGACACTTGGGTACTCTCCCAAGTGTCCAAGATCAGCATAGAGAGCTGATCACCTTAGCCGAGAGTTAGAGACTCTCGAGGTTTGAGCATACTGTTGATTGGACTTATTGTGAGAATGCTGGTATGATTGTCTGGCTTGCTTATATGCTAGGATGCTAGATGATGTGACTTACGTACTGTACCCCTGCTGGGGATTCTTATTTAGTGCCTTTGTACTCACCCCAGGAAACTTGGGACAGCGCCGGGACAGGTAGAGGAGAAGCTGATGGATCATGAGAGTCCGTTGCATAGTCTTCCTTCAATTATTTTATTTATTCAGTATGATTAGCTAGTTTTGGAATTTGTTTTAGAACTGTTTTAATAAACTCTGGCCAGAGGCTTTAAATTGTATTGATTTTATTTATGGTTTCAGATTGCCACTTTCTTCTTAAATGTTTGAGTTCAATTAACTATTTTTTAGGTCGGTTTGAATGGTTTAATTTCATGCATGCTGAGTAAGAACCGGGTTTAGGACTATTTTGGAGTCAGGTTCTTACATCTTTTCAGTCTTCAAACTTTCCCAAAGATTCAGGTTTTGCCTTAAAATCTTCCTTACCATGACCGACAGATTATTCCTCATTGTAATTATTTCTCATTACTCAATCTATTGTACGCAATCACTTCTAGTCTAAGTTTGCCCAACATATTCTGTCAAGACTTTCTAGGCTCTTATATCCTTCGAGGATTCTTACTATGCTTTTTGTATTCCTCTAGAGTTGCACTCATGTCTATAATTCTATAGTTCTTAAGATGTCTTGTTTGAGCGTAAAATAAGTCACCTAAGCAGCAACATTTAAGCTTTCGCTTTCCATAGATAGCGGAATACTTAAGGAGTCCTAAGGCTTAATCGCGCTTGTTTTGTCTTTTATTTTGCCTAGAATATGCTGATATTTATTTGAAAAGATTTTTTTTTCTATGCTGCTTTCGATCACTCTTTCTTTTCAGCATTCACTCCTCGGGCTGCCCACACCCCCAAACTTAAAGTCTTCATTGTCCCAATGAAGGTGAGGGTTCCACCAAATTTAGCTATTACTGTGATTGCAGTACTCTATCTCAAGCTCTAAAACTTCCTTGCAAATTTTTGGTTATTTCTGTCCTTCATGATAAGGATTATTCTAATGCTAGGTTTGGATCAAGGGGAACTTAAGAATTCCTCTAATTGAAAGTGTATTTTCTGCTAAACTTAGTTTTGCAATAATAATGCTACCTTAAGATTTCAAAGGGAAATTGCTAATTTATTAGATAATCATAAGGGAAATAGAACAAAATTACAACCTAAATGCATGCTCCTATCAAATTAAAATTGTGACTAAAAATGAAATGCATGCGAAAATAAATAAATGTGTTAAAAGAAAATAAGAGAGCGGGACTTCTAGCTAAGTTTCTGCATTGTTGCTGCGATTGCCTTGCTCTGAATTGAGTATATGTTTTAGAAATTTAGGCCATTCGGAGTGCTCTTCCATTGCTACCATGTGGATCATGAAAAGCTCGTCACGCTCCTCTGCGTACGTTAAATATTTCTGTCTAATTGTGTAGAGCTTATCAAATCTTTTTGTTAACCCAGCTACAATCACCGTGTCTCCTTTTCTTTCTGCAGCTTCATTGTTCCTTGTTGGAAATATTTGCATGATCTTATCACCATGCTGCAGCCTGATGCCCTAATCAATGCATAATTACGTAATTATAAATGGGTAGCACATGTAGTCCTTTATGTTATCCGCATAGCGCTAAACTTGCACCTAAAGAATCATTCCTAAGTTGATATACGCTCCAAGCTTAATTGCAAACAACAGCATTGCTTGCTCTCTTTTGATTAGTGCCTTATTAGTTGAAGGCATTATTGATGTTCTGATCAGCTTCAACCAATCTTGGAGATCTTCTCAAAACATGAATGCTTGGATTGATGTCAAATCATTCCATTCAGCTCCCACTATTCTTATTAATGCCAGACTTTCTTGCATTTGTTCATTGGTGGCAGAGTTAATCAACTGTTGACATAATGTTCCAGGAACATTAGGTGATGCTAGTACTTTGCTCCACGTGGCTGCTCGGTAATCAATTAGTTGACCATCTACTCGTGAAAACAGTGGCATTTCTTCGTTCAAGTTCGCATAAAATTGCCGCACCCGCTCCATTCTTGAGTTCATCACAGGGTTGAAATACTTCTTCCATCCTAACTGTTCGATCTTTATAATTATTCCCTCTGAGACTCCCTTCAAGCCTACTACGCACTTAAAACCTTTGCTTTATAGTGCGATGAATTTGTCCTCCGCATTGATTGATGTAAAATTTGTGCCTCTTCGAATTCCAATTTTGATGTTTAGCTGATATTGTAGAACTTCTAACAACATCCTTGTCCTCATAGACTAAATTCTAACATTGCAAGACCTTGGGTGTTGCTCTTCCCTTTCATTAAACACCCCAGCCTCTTTAGGGTAGTTCTCGTCCTCATCTTTGCATGGCTCACCTTCTTCTAGATCCTCTTCTATGGATTCTTCGTTGTCCTTCTTAGGTTCCATCTTGATAATATATTCCTATCCTTCGGATGTCCCATGTTGAGGATAATCCTCCGCGGATCTGTCCGTTAATACCAAGTGATCTGAACTTCGGGTTCTTCATCGCTATCTACAAAGACATAAGAGGTCAGAACCTTCCTTCTTCCTTCTATTTTCCTGAAGAGCTTACCACTCCTGGTTTTCATCGATGCAAACTCTTCCCGATCTCAGGTTCTTGCTTATCAGCTGATAGCTTCTTGATTCTACGCACCAGAGGCATCGAATTTCAAAACTGTTTACGCTCATCAACCATTTTACCCTTAGTGTTCATGCTACAGATTTTTTTATTGGGAGTCATTGCAAGGGTTAGCGCTTGTAATTTCTTACGATGAGGGCTCAAAATTTGATGATCGGTTCTTCCTCTCACAAGGTTTATATAAGTTTTTGAAAGATTTCGGAAATTAGTGTGCAAGGAAATGGATAATCACAAAAAGGAAAATTTAAATTCTGTAGCAATATTTTCCAAAATCGAACTGATTCCTTCTAAAACTAACGAAATTGACATTGCAAGGAAATAATACTAAATATGAGAAAATTTTCATATATGGAAATACTTTCTTATTCTAAAGATTGCTGTAAAATTGTGCACAAAGTCAGAAATACCAGATTTTTGCATTCTAGGAATGCTCTTGTGCAAGATCTGGGCTGAATCTTGTGCTAATTCTGTTTGGTACAGTTGTCCTCTCTTTGGCCATTCATATATCTTAGGAGCTACACCATCTTTGATAGCCTTCTCTTGCCTTTCTTCATAATGCGTCTTGATGCGTGGTTGTCCTACCCTTATCAACATTGATAGGATCTAATGTATCGATTTATAGCTCAGTTGAATTACCCAAGTGTCACTTTCAAGACTGATCAATTCCCGTGATGGTTACAGTTCTGGTAGCATAAAAACTACAGGTACCATTGCTAGTAACCCTTGGCTTTGCACACTAACATTATTCTCCTGGAAATGGTTGAATCTGCGTCTCTCCTATCTGTTTGATGCGGAATCCTGATACTCGGCTCTACAGGTTCATTACTCACTATCCTGATTTGTTGAAGATATTCATTCTCATTGCGGCTTTCATCACTTGTGTTCTGCTCAGTGTCAACTTTTGATCTTTCTTTTTCTTTCACAACTTCTTCATGGCTTAAGCTTTCAGGGCGACAAACTATGCCTAGGCCTCCTCCTTCTGCTAATATCGCATCTTTTAGAATCTGTCCTCTTCTTTTTTCTTAATATCAGCTTCTAGGGTAGTGATCTTTTCCCAAGCTTCCTCCTGTTGCTAAAAATGTCTCCTTTGTTCCCTCTCTACTTCTTCTGCGTGTTTAGAGCTTTGGCCTCTTCTTCTCATTTTAACATGGCTAGTCGTAGGAATCTGTCCTCTACTTCTTCTACGTCCGCCCTTAGATATGTCTCTTCTTTGTTTGTGTTATAGGCTCTGCTTTTCTCCGTATTATACAATTGTCATTCATCCATTTCCTCCATGCTCTTTTTCTTCTATGGTTTTTTCCTCAGGAAACTACTCATGATTGTACAGTGGTCCTTTAGGTTTATGACTCCTAGTTTCCCATGTATGGCTCATGTTGCTACAATCTCTTTGTAGAACAGATTGGTCCTGAAAGATACTGCTATGACTTTCCCCAAACTGTGACGGATGTTTCTAGTTAGGATGCGTTGAATAGAAATTGGTCAGTATGTCTCTTACGCATAGCCTTGTTGCTGAATAAAATGTGTGTGTTACGGGGTTACAATGTTGCACCATTGTTGATTCGCAAAGTGATTGAATGCCATCTTTGATGCTCGTGCTTGTGGTAATGTGATTAGGACTTCTTTCCCTGTTGGTTGTATTGTCTTGAATCTAGGTTACCCTGAAATACAAGTATTCAACCTTTTTAGTAATAAAACTACTCTCTACCTAATAATATAAATTCTAAATAATCAATCCTTGGCAACGGCGCCAAAAGCTTGACTGGCGAACCGACTGCTAATATATTCATACAGTAATTAATTCAGAGTTACACTTATTGCTAAGTATGCCTCGGAATCGTTTACGTGCAAGTATACGCGATCGTACTGCAGTAAGTAATAAGTATATAATTTTATCGATCTCATAGAGATTGATGTCTAGAGTTAATATTGATCAGGCGAGAGTTGTGCAGAAAAGTAAATGCATGGGCTGAAGATGGTTGTTGTTTTTATCCTTGATGCTAATAATAAAATGATGCAAATGCGGACAGTAATAAATATGAATGCAATTAGTAGTGATAAAATAGATAGTGTAGAAAATGTTAAGATCGCGAAACTAGTTATTGAGTCTCTCGCTTCCCTCTACCAAAAAGTACTTCCACACGTAATGATTTATAGGAGAGCCAGCTTCCGCTGTGAACTCCATACTCAACTCAGGCAGAGCGGAACTAGGTAAGATAATAGTATAACAGATTCAGCGTTGGGCTCTAGCTAAACGTAGGAAGATGTTTCGTACACTATCACAAGATTATGTTTGAAGCAAGGTGTTCACCCACAACCAACTGATAGAATCCTAAAGATACACATTAAGCATCAGCAAGAAGCTGTGAATCAAAGGAATAGAGAGCAAGGGAAGAAATTCGATGAATTTCTAGCCCATGACAACCTGATTAAACACTTTGAATTACCATTCATAAATTTGCAAAACTTCTGGGAATATGCGAATAAAAGAAATGATGTCATATTCAAGGTAGCTACAGCACTAAAAGAGTACTCCGAAAGGCCGAAATTTCAAAACACTTAGTTATTTCAGAGCAAGACAATCGCAGCGACAATGCAGACACTTAGATGGAAGTCCCGCTCTCTTATTTTACTTTTGCGAATTTATATATTTCTTTTACGCATGCAATCATTCGTAGTTGCAGTTAATTCTTAGGGACATGCATTTAATTCTAGGATACAACTTGTTCTATTTTCCTTTATGAATTATTAGAATCCGCATTTTCTTTGAAAAATTAGCACTAGCATTATTATCTCAAATCTAAAGATTAGTATAAAATTTTTCTTTCGATTAAAAGAATTCTTAAATTCTCCTAGATTCAAACCTAGCATTAGAGTAATCCCTATCATGAATGGCAAAAAGAACCAAAATTCACAAGTCGTCTTAGAGCTTGAGATAGAGTATCGCAATCACAGAAATAGCTAAGTTTGGGGGAATTAAGCCTCACCTTCATTGAGAACAATGAAAACTTTAAGTTTGGGGGTGAGGGATGCCCGAAGAGTGATTTGCTTAAAAATAAATAAAAAAAATAAAAAAAATATTGAGTGAGAAAAATAAAGATCAAAACATTCTTGGCAAAAGATTAAGGCATTAAGTGCGAATAAGCCATAAGAATTCCATTACTCCATTGTCCACTATTAATGCAAGTTAAAACTTTACATTGCTTAAATGGGACATTTTAAGCTCAAACGGAACATCTTAAGAACTACGGATTGCAGACATGAGTATAGCCTGATAGGAATGCGACAAGCATAAGCCTCGAAGGATCACGGAACCTAATTATCAGCCTTGACATAATGTTTTTTGCAAATTTAGTTGTAGAAGTGATTGTGTAAAATAGATTAGGTAATAAGAAATAATTGTGCTGAGGAACGATCTGTCAATCATGGTAGGGAAGATTTTAAGGCAAAACCTAACTCTTTGAGAAGGTTTGAAACTGAAAAAGAAAGATATTTTATGCTAAGTTTATGAGATGCGATTAGAATTGCTAGAGTTAAGCTCGAGAGGAGAATTTCGATTTAGTTGAATAGGGATAACTAATAGATAGTTTATTCATTACTTGGAACAAGCAATGATTTAAGTTTGGGGGTGTGATAACTCTAAAATAGAGCACATTTTAGGCTAATCTATTTTGCATCTTTCTAAGGTTCAAGGGGAATAATTGAGGGGAATAATTGGGCTATAATATGTAAATTGCAAGTAAAAACTACTAGAAGTTGCAGGCATTCATGAATTAGCATCGGAAGCACAGTTTCACGGTTTTAGCATAAATATTGTATAAACTGTGCTAAATCAATGCGCAATGCAGGAAATGCAAAGCTTCAGCACGGGAAGGACAAATCAGCGCGAACGATGACAAGCAACGCAAGAAAGTGCTAAACCATAATGCAAACACGTTTGAATGGTCATGCCAACAAGGTAACAAATGAAGAATCAATCAACCAATTAAGTTGGTGTCAATCAAATAAATCCCGACAGAAATCAAGAGATCCTGCATTAATGAAGATTTTACAACTCACCTAAACTTGCTGACCAGATAATTCATCTCTATAAATAGCAAGAGGGAAGCCGAGGTTTGGTGAGCTGGTCAGTTGGCCAAATGCCAATTTCAAATAGAAGCAGCCGGTGGTGTTCGTTGAAGCCGATGACAAGGGGACTACACACTTCCCAATCGCACCAATTCTAACTTTTTATTGTTTTTCTTAGGAGTAGTCTATAGTTGTGAACATTTAGTAGAAGTAATAAAATTAGCTGATTTTAACTTTCTACTTGTGTTTATTGCTATGCAATGTTATAAGAGTTGTTGATGAAGATTTATTTGTAGAAGCATGTTAGGAGTGTAGGTTATCATGTTTTACACTGCTGTATTTTTAATTAATGCACATACGTCAATTAGCTACCCACGTATGTACCTTGCGGCGAGCTCGAAAGAAGAAGCCACAGAATGATCCAGTATGCTACGTTAGGATTGGGTGAAAGGCTTTTCACCATTCAAAGTGTTAGGGATAACCTTACTAATGCTTGCGTCACCCTAAGTTAGTATGGAGATTGCAGCGGAAGCTAGATCTGTCGTAAATCATTAAGTACGGAAGTTACTTTTTAGATTAGGGAAGCAAGAAGCTTGATAACTAGTTCCGTATTGTTAGCATCTTTTGCAACTGTTTTCTCAACACTACTCATTACATTCACATTTACTTCTTGTTTGCATTAGCATTCATATTTACTTACTGTTAGCATCAACCACAAAACCAACTTCATATCCATTCTTTACTTTATTTGCATGACTTTCAAGATAGAAGTACTAGTTCTAACCTCAATCCCTATGGAGATGATAAATATAAATACTTATCACTTGTTGCGTACTCAACTTCGTATACTTGCATATAAATACGATTCAAAGCGTAGAACTTAGTTTCACACTTTTTATCCATATAAATACGATTATTTATACTACACCAAATATCATTCACTAATGACGCCTCGATTCCCATGTATGGTTCATGTTACTGTGATCTTCTTGCAGACCATATTGCTTCTGGAAGATGCTGCTATGATCTCCCCTAAACTATGGTTGATTCTCCTAGTTAGGATACGATGAACAGAAATTTGTTGTGCATGGCTCCTCCTATAGCCTAGTTGCTCATAGAAACGTGTTTGCGGAGGGGTGATATTGTTGTTCCAATACTAATTCGCAAAGTGATTGTATTCTATCATTTTTTGTTGTTACTTTTGGTAATATATTGGGACTTCTTTCTCTGTTGGTTAACGCACTTTGAATTTCGATTCCCCTGAAATACAAGTTGTTCAACTTTTTATCAATAAAAATTACACTGAATTCAATAATCCTAATTCTAACTAATCAATCCCTGGCAACGGCGCCAAAAACTGTGACCGCTTACGATTTAAGTTTGACTATGTATAATACTCTAATGTTAATTTTAAACATAAATGTTATTGCTAACAACTGAGTACTAAATTGCAGGCATGCGCAAGTCTACGTTGTCGAATCGTGTCAAGTGATAAGTATTTATTTTATCATTCTCCACAAGGATTGATGTCTAGAATTATTATTACTAACTTGAGAGTTATGCAAAATATGTAAAAGAATGTTGTTGGTGATTGTTTGGATTTTTCAAGAATTTAAAGATTAAATGCAAGTGAGCTTAGGTAAAAATTGCGGTTGCAGAAGATGCTAATCATACACTAGTAGTAATTAGATTTCATGCTTCCCGATTTTAATAAGTACTTCCTCACTTAGTGATTTCATACTTAGCTCGTGGTGACACAAGCAATAGTAGGCTTATTCCGATTGAACCTATCATAGCATACTGAATCACCTAGCAGTTTCCTCTTTCGAGTTCACTGAAGGCTAGCACGCTTGGGTAGCTAATCAACACATACATAGAATGAAATTTGCAGCAGTGTAAAATCTAACAACCTATAATCTAAACATGCATTCTTCATATGAATTCTTACCATGGCTCCTGACTAATGCAACATAAAAATGAACAACAGTAGATAATAAAAACACATAAATTTCATTACTAAAGTTGTCTACAATTCTAGGATCTACTCCTAATTATGAAAAGAAATAAATAAAAAAATAAAAAAAGATAGGAATTGGTGTGGTTGTGAGATGTGCAGACTTCTTGTCATCAACTCCTACGAACATCATCAGTTGCGTTTCACCGTGGATTGGCTTCTAGCAAAATAACCATCTCCCTGATTGCAGCTTCTTTCTTTCTATATATAGAGTTGATTTGCTTGGCTAACAAGTTTGGGTGAGCTGGAACATAACATAAATACATGAATCTCTTTATTAATGCTGGAATTTCTTTATCAACACTGACTTTTATTGCTTGATTGATTTCTCTATTTTTTCCTTGTTGGAGTGATACTTCGAATGTGAATGCCTTGTGTATGCATCATGTTGCTTTTGCTTTTTGCCTTTTGCATCTCATTTGTTTACCAGCATAATAGTTTTGCGTTTCCTGCTTTATGTAACAATTAGCACAGTTTTATTCAATATTTTTACTTTAAATGCAAAGCTGTTCTTCTCATGCTAAATAATGGATGGGTGTGACTTCTAGGGCTTTTATTCACAAATTCTTTAATATAACTCCATTATTTCCCTTGAATCTTAGAAAAATGCAGAATAGAATAGCCTAAATTATACTCCTTTTTAGAGCTGTCAACTATCAAAGATCTTACCATGGGACGACAAAGCAACCAAATGAAGAGGATGGATAAGCCACTTTCTCTCTATCAACCGCCACCACCACTATATCCCCAATGCTAAAAGAAAAAGAAGAATGAATCACATTTTGAGAAATTCCTAGACATCCTGAAACAAATCCATAGAAACATCCAACTAGTAGATGCTCTTCAGCAGATGCAAAACTACATAAAATTTTTGAAGGACACTCTTAGCGAAAAGAGCAAATTCGAAAAATTCAAGGTAATCACATTGAACGAGGAGTGTAGTGCGATTATTCAAAATAAGATCCCAATTAGGGAAGGTGATCCTGGTGCATTTACCATACCTATAAAAAATAAAACATAACCATCTCGTATACGCAATATGTGACTTAGGTGCCAACATTAATTTGATATCGCTATCTATTTATAAGAAATTTGGAATAAGTAAACCATGACCAACAACTGTAACATTGCAGCTTGCGGATAGGTCCCTAACGCGCCCAATAGGAAAAATTGAAGATATCCTTGTTTGAGTAGATAAGTTTATCTTTCCAGCCGATTTTATCATTTTGGATTATTGTGCAGATAAAGACGTGCCCGTCATCCTCGGGAGACCATTCCTAAAAATGGGGAGAACACAGATGAATCTGTATGAATAGACCATCACGCTACGAATGAATGACCAACAAATCCAATGTATTATCGTTGACACATTAAAGCATGCTGAAAATGAAGAATGCTCGAACATCAATACGATCAGGCACTTTTTGAAGAAGCGATCGAAGAAGCTTGCATGGAAGAGCTAGAGCTGTTGGAGAATACCTTAGAAAAAGTTGAAGTGTCGTAAGACGTGCAGGAAGAACTCAATCTTGAACTAGTATACCACTTCGATACACTAGATTTAGCTAGAAGAACCAGTCCACCGTTAAGGCCCTCGATAGAAGTGCCACCAACATTAGAACTTAACCCACTTTCAGATCATTGGAAGTACGCTTACCTCGAAGAAGAAAATACTCTACGGATAGCTCTCAAATAGGTCATTATTTAGGCTGATTTATTGAGCATTTTATTAAGGGATCAGGAAGTTTTTCGAGCTATTAAGACATTTTACGAATAAAAATGTAGAAATCAGCACAAGGCCAGAAAATAGCATCATCAGCACAATATGAAAATTAAATACAAATATTATACAACTTCACGCTAAAAAGCTATTACATGCAGGAAATGCAAAACACTAATGTTGGAGGAACGAAACAATGCGAACGGCGATGCACATAAAAAATTCACGCGTTTACAAGGTAGTCGCGCTCGAGAATCACACCAACTTAGAAATAAACAGGAAATCAATCAAGCAATTAAAGTTGTGTAAATCAAATCAATTCCAGCAGAAATCAAGAAATCCTGCATTAATGAAGATTTTCCAACTCACCTAGGCTTATCGACCAAGTAAATCAGCTCTATAAGTTGCAAGAAGAAAGCCGAAGTTTGGTGAGCTGGTCAAATGACCAGAAGCCGATACAAGTGAAAAGGAGTTAAGTCAAAGGGTTAGAGTCCGATTCGTGCGAGAAGTAACTAGTGGTGCTGTAGAAGCCGATGACAAGAGGACTGCACACTTCACAACCGTGCCAATTTTATTTTACTATTTTCTTAGGAGTAATATAGTGATAAACATTTAGTAATCGTAGTAAAATCTGCTGGTTTAAACTTCTTACTGCGTGTTCATTATTATGCTGCGTTATAAGAGTCTTGAATGAATTCTCAGGAATGGAATCATGTTTAGGAATGTAGGTTAAAAAATTTTACACTGTTGCGTTGTTTATTTATATGTATATGCACTGCTTTGCTAACCACGCATATGACTTGTTGTGAGTCAGAAAGAGGAGCCATATGAAGATCTAGTATGCTACTGTAGGTTGAATGCAAGCCTTTGCATCATTTAGAGAGTTCGGAATAACTTCACTATTGCTTGCGTCGCCCATTTTACTATAGAGTGCACGGCGGAAGCTGTCCTCTCATAAATCACTAAGTGTCGAAGCACTTCTTAGTTAAAGAAAGTGAGAAACTTGATAACTAGTTCCACATTCTTAACATCTTCTTCAATTGTTGATTTATCTTTACTCATTGCATTCATATTTATTTCTGTCAAGCATTTACATCTTTTTAATTCTGCATTCAAAACCAAAATCAAACACACTTTTACACTCCATTTATTTACTTTTCAGCATAACTCTCGTTTTAACGGCATTATTCCTAGACATCAATCTCTGTGGGATTGATAAAATAAATACTTATTACTTGTTGCAGTTTCGACTGCGTATACTTACGCGTAAGCAATTCCAAGTCATACTTAGCTTTAAGTTTTCTCCGAGTTAATTACTGTAAAATTATATTAGCACTCAGAAAGCAATCTTATTGCAAACAGAATCATCTACCAATTGTTATTTCCTCATAACTAACCCTACTAAATGAATAATCGCAAATAGACTTACTGAAGCAACACAAGAAAGCGATCAGTTGGACTCTCACTGATATTGAAGGCATAAGTCTAGCATTTTTTATACGTAAAATTATTCTGGAAGATGAAGCCGGAAGGTCAGTAAATGTAAGGACCCGACCCGAAAATGGTCCTAAACCTAGTCCTTACTCAGCATGCATGAAATTAAAACGGTTTAAATAGGTAAAACTAAAACATGCTATTGCAATAAAATCAAGCATTTCATAAAGTAATCAAATGAAACCCTGGC
>JBBMKA010088408.1:0-13471 GCA_037833695.1 Sechiopsis laciniata | reverse complement strand
TATTTAAGTCTAAAAAATCTTGAAAAAATAATAAAAGTTATGTATGACCTATAAATATTTTAGATTAGTCTAACTTCATTTTTGTTGTGTGAAACTTTTGCTCATTGTTTTTTTAATTTAAAAATATTTAGGTGTGGGATATTCCAAATTTAAGTTTCATGACTATTAGGTCGTACATGTGTCAATGAAACTACATTTCTTTTGAATATGAACATTAGTACTATCAAGGGTGGTATGATATTAATTTTATATTACTTATAATTTTTTTTATGATAGGGGTCATATTTACATACGTATGTTAATAGCTAAAAATTTGAGGATAATTTTATTAATAATTAAAAAAAAAACATAAGACTAGTGAACAAAAATTGAATCAGATACCCTAACATCTCATCTCCTCTCTCTATACTCCAAACACGATTTTTGTGTCATTTCATCTCATTTTCCTCCACCTCAAACAAGGTTTTTCTATCATCTCATTTTCTTGCCCCTCAAACAAGGTTTTCCTGCTGCCAACATCTCATCTCCTCTCATCGCATCTCATCTCACCTGCAGCCAAACACCCCCTTCAACATCTATATTTAATAGTTTATTTTTTATTTTTATCTTTTTTTTTTTTTTTTTTTTTTTTTTTTTTTTTTTTGTTACATATACATCTTAAGAATGGGTAAAACGAATGATGAAGTTAATAAATAATTTTATTAATTATTTATTATAATTATTTTGACTCCTCTTTTCTTTTCTTTTTTTTTTTTATAACAAAATACATTAAAAATATGTTAGTGTGTCTTTTAAGTTTCCATGTTAATTATTTTTTAGAAATAAAATTCACGTAAATAACATGATAACTCAATCATTAATTTATTGCATTTTAAAATTAATTTAATTATTATTATAGTCAACATTTCATTATCTCACTAATGTTATGTTATTTTAAGGACCAAAATGAAATATTATTGAAATGTGAGAGATGAAAGTGTTTGGTTTTGTAACATAATGACTAAAATGAAATTCTAACCAAAAGATAGGACTAAAAAGATAGTTCCCTCTAATAATTACAATTCATTTAATTGAAAAGTAGAAAAAAACGAATAAATATATTAATTTCAACGGATTTAGTACATTTACCAAATTTAGGATCAACTATCTTTGACCATTACACACTAACATTTTTGAACGGAGATTTTGAAGAATTGAAGTTATAAAATTTTGAAAACATATAATAAAAATATAAAGTTGTATTTTCTAGCGAGTTCTGTTTAAATAAATAATCTCGAATATGAGAATATGAAGATTTTAAATTTAAGAAAAGATAGTTGTAAAGAATCTTAGTTGTTTTGTTGAGTAGTATTTTCAAATAGGTTTTGTTGAAAGATAAATTTTGAATCAAATCGAAAGAAGAATAATTATTTCAATGAGGACATTGAAATCTCTCCTTTTATTATTATTATTATTATTATTATTATTTTAAGAACCTCCTAAAACTAATAGAAGCTTTTATTTTAATTAATAAATCAATACGTTTCTTGTCAAATAACTAAGTGTCTTAGGTTACATAGTCCTAATTCAATTGAGTTAGTAGATTTGTTTTTGTTTTTTTTTTTTTTTTTGACAAATCCAATTATTTGAGTTAATTAATTAGCGAGCATCTTTAAGTCTATGTATTAGAGTAACACAATCTATGGATTAAATTACAGGTTTTAAAGTAGTATATATCTCATTTTTCTTCTTTAAAGTCTTGCCACAATCCATAAGCATATATAAATAAAAAAAATAAATAAAAATTGTATGAAACTAAACTCAAATTTAATTTGTTGTCTATCTCGTTAGTGTATGTTTATACTCCTATTAATATGCTAATAATTTATTTTGTGCATAAACATATTAGCTAATTAAAAAGATATCATTCATAGCACTTTCCATTGCATAACAAGGGATGGGTCTCATTATAAATTGGGGCTTTTACATAAATAAAAACAAAAATAAAAAGATATTAATAACAAAATATTCCATATATAGTAGAAAAGTGGGGCACCCTCGTAAAATGACCAAAAAAACCCTTTTATCAGTTTTTAGTTGATAACCTTCAATCAGTTTCAAGTGATAGTCTTCTATCTGTTGCAGGGCGATAACCTTCTATCAGTTCCAAGCGATAGACTTCTATTAATTTCAGGCGATAGTCTTCTATCAATTTTCAATTGATAACCTTCAATTAGTTTCAACTGAAAGAGTTCAATAAATTTTAACTCACAGTTTTCAATCAATTTTCCAAACTAATTCATGTAACCCTAAAGCTAAATTAAACTATAAATAAATAAATAAAGCAAAGTTATTACATGTATAACACAATTCTAAAAGTAATTCATTTGTGGCAGAATAGGAAATCGGATTAGCTAAGATTACAAAAAAAACCCACGTGTTTCATCTATGTTTTATGGTATAGTTGACTTTTATCACTCACAAAAAATGATTGACTTCTATCACTTAAAAATCTGATTAACTTTTATCACTAAAAACTGACTTTCATCACTTATAAAAATGATTGACTTCTATCGGTTGAATTAATAGAATTAAATCTGATTAAAGACAATGAAAGTTGACAATTAACAATTTTAACTGAAATCTTTAGTTTCTTAGTGATTGAATCTATCAATGTGCTAGTGACGTTTGCTAGTGATTGAACTATCAATTTCAAAATAATTGAATCATTTTTTTTTCTTCAATCAATTTTAGGTTTAAGCTTCTATCACACATTCGTTTCATTGTTGCTATACAAGATTTCTTTCACAAACGCTATGCACGATTTCACTACGATTCTCTTCCATCATTATGCTATAAACATAATATTTTTAACAATCCTCGACATTCACACATAGGTTTATGAGGATTTAAAAGAAATGACTTTTTTTTTATTATTATAAAATGCTATAAATATAATGCACAATATAAAACTTGCGAGCAAATTCCCTTAAAACTACTTATTTATATTGTGACACTCATTCCAATCTTGTGGTTTTTTGTTTGGAATAATTCGAATCTTGTGTTATCATTGAGAAAGAATGAATTTCCTTATTGTTTTATTATATTATATTTTTCTGATCCCAAAATATCAAGGCAAGCCATTATAAAAGGGCCCATTGATTTCTTCAAGCCTCCCGAGTGGAAGAGTTTGTCAATTTTTCGTTTTTCGCTTTTAATTTTTGTTGATTTGCATATTTAATTTTGAACCCTAATTCCATCTATTATGTTTCTTTTCATACATATATTCATATTTAGTTGGGATCCGTTACTCAACCAACCATTTAGGTTTCTCAAAATCATGGATCTATCGAATCATTATCTTCTTTCTTTTTCTTATTTTTGTTGATTTGCATATTTAATTTTGAACCCTAATTCCATCTATTATGTTTCTTTTCATACATATTTCATATTTAGGTTGGGATCCGTTACTCAACCAACCATTTAGGTTTCTCAAAATCATGAATCTATCGAATCATTATCTTCTTTCTTTTTCTTTTTAAGTTTGTACGCATGTTTTAAATCATTAGAAGATGATCTGATTTTCATCTTCTAATTCTATTCTGTGGCTTAACTATACTTGTATCTTTTAATAATCAGACACCATGTGTCATAATCCTTCAGAATCTGTTTTCCCTTCTGTTTTGGTTTTCAAAGCAAGACAATTTGCTTTCCCTAAAAGATATAATTATAACGAGTTGATAGTTTCAATTAATGGTGGTTTTTTTTTAATTGATTTCTTTTACATTTAAACTATAGAGTTGTTATGCTCCGTGACAATAGTAAGTATTAGTTTAACGCTCACAAATATTAAAAACTATATATATAGTTTTGAATGTTAGTAATATCCCAGTTTTGAATGTTAGTAATATCCCACCGTTATGTAATTTATAATATCTTTTCCTTAATTATTGTTCATCTTTGTTATTTGCTATAATTTTTCTCAACTGATTTCATTAATTTGTACCTAGGGAACCGACTTTAAAATTGTAGAATTTGTTAAGTTGAACATCCAAGTTATGGAAGGTATGATTTTTTTATATGACATTCAAGGCAAAGTCGAGAGGATCCCTTTCCACCACAACCTTTCAAGGTCAAGTGTATAATGGAATTGATGAAACAGAGGTTTTCATTGGCAGGAAATTGGTGCCATCTCCTTAATTTTGTTTTCAAGCAGTTTAACTCATTGACTTCAATTTCTATCATCGATTGTTTTCAATTAGTGTCAAAGATTGCCTTTTCTATCAACGTCAACGATGGTTTATTAGTATTATTAGTTGTCTTCATTCTCTTAATTTCATATTTCTTCATTATTTTAAATCAATATCTTTAAAATCAAATTTTATAATATTGATTGAATACTAATAATTTATTTATTCAATGAGATTGGAATAATGGAATTGTAGAAACAGGATTAAAATGAATAATTGAATTTATCGATTTTCAGCAAATTGAGTCAATTATGTATTGTGGAGTTATCAAGACGGCCTATAACATCAAACATAGGTCGGAGAGTTTAGTGACCCTAGCCCCAATGGGTTGTTTCAAAGGGTATCGTCAAGGAAGAAGAGTATCCGTATATGGCTACCCTCGGAATTTGCAAAAAGATACCGTTAAATGTTTTTTATTAAATAGCTAAATTGATTATATATATATATATATATAATACAATTTTAACTTTTACCCCAACCTTTACGTGGGTATAAACGGATTAGTGATTTGAACCATTTAAATTGGCGGCACACTGCTCTCCGCTGTGTTATATGCTACCAAAGAATTCATGGGGTTGAACGAGGTATTTAATATATTACTAATTAAATTAGTAAACGGAGAGCAGAAAGCCGTTGGCGTTGTATGTGCCAATTTAAATGGTTGAAATCACTAATCCGTTTGTAACTAATGGTAAAAGTTGGCTGCTGGGGAAAAGTTAAAATTATATATATATTTATATATAAAAATCAATTTAGCTATTTAATAAAAGACACTTGTCAGTATCTTTTTGCAAATTCCGATGGTAGCCATATACGGATACTCTTCCTCTTCGACGATACCCTTCAAAACAACCCACTCGTATCCGTTACATATTTGGACAAACCAGACAGTCAATTATGTATTGTGGGGCTAGAGTCACTAAACTCTCCGACCTATGTTTGATGTTATAGGCCATCTGATAGCTCCACAATACATAATTGACCACCTGGTTTATCAATTTACTGAAAATTGATAGATTCAATCATTCATTCTAATCATCTGCTTTAGAACTCCATTATTCTAATGAATAAATAAATTATTAGTCGATAGATGCAATCAATATCATAAAATTTGATTTTCAAGATATTGATTTAAAATAATGAAAGAAATATGAAATTAAGAGAATGAAGGCAACTAATAACACTAATAAACCATCGTTGACGTTGATAGAAGGCAATGCTTGACACTAATTGAAAACAATCAATGATAGAAACTGAAGTCAATGAGTTAAACTGATAAAGCTCTGATGCATCAAGAAGATGGCACTTAGCTTGAAAGGTTGTGGTGGGAAACTGCTAAAGTTCTGATGCATCAAGAAGATGGCACCTAGTTTGAAAGGTTGTGGTGGGAAGGGATCTCTCGGCTTTGCCTCACAACTGGGATGTTCTAAGTTAACAAATTCTACAATTTCAAAGTCGGTTCCCAAGGGACAAATTAATGAAAACGGTTGAGAAAAATTATAGTAAATAACAAAGATGAACAATAATTAAGGAAAAGATATTACTACATACATTTTGCTCATTGTAGTGTTTAATGGCTAAGGCTCCACTACGACCAAGCCAATCCCGATACACTTCCAGATTCAATACAGGTCAACAGCATGAGCAAAGTGTGGGACATCAAAACCAAATCATTTAACAACCCCAACTCACTCTTTGCTACAGCTTCAAAATATTGTTGGTACTCTTCACCAGTCCAACCACCATCAGGACGATCCTTCATGATAATGACTCCACACTTTTTGTTCAGAATTAGACATACTTAAATCTAAATCTGTACTTGAAAACAAACACAAATATTACAAAAAAAAAGTATATGGAATAAAGTTGAATATCATACCAATTTTCAATCATCCATACTATTTTTAAAAAAAAAATAGATTTGGACAATTAATCTCAGTTTTAGAGTGAGCAAATCAATAAAAACCAAAAGGCATAGCCAACAGGGCCAAAGTTTAAGACGATCTATTAAACAACATTAAAAAACTGAGAACCAAAACAAAAGGGATAATCTCACAAATGGGGTCTGATTATTAAAGGAACCATA
Source organism: Sechiopsis laciniata (assembly GCA_037833695.1). NCBI lineage: Eukaryota > Viridiplantae > Streptophyta > Magnoliopsida > Cucurbitales > Cucurbitaceae > Sechiopsis > Sechiopsis laciniata. The sequence goes on along the minus strand of JBBMKA010088408.1, from coordinate 7,156 downwards.
TATAACTAAGCCATAAAATTCAGTAAAGAGCCAAATTAAGCCAGAAAATAGAATTAGAAAAGATAATTAGGATTCGATTAGATCCATGATTCAACCTAATTACAAATATGTATATGTTTGAATAAATTGAATTAGGGTTCAAAATTAACCAAATTTGCAAAACAACAAATTTAGAAGCGAAAGAGAAAATTAGACAAACTCTGAAACTGTGCGATCGTGGCTGCGATAGAAGGCTCGAGCGAGGAAGGGATCGGCGACATTTGAAGGAGTTGCAGAATAATAAGATGAAGGCTTTGGAGAATACGTTTTATAGGGGCTTGCCCACCCTCATATTTTTAATCTTTTCCTTTAAAATAATAATATATATAAAATAATAATAACAAACTTTTTTAATACTCATTCATATTCGAATCAAGTGATTTTTAAACATAAATGCAATCTTTTATAAATAGTAAATTAACTTTTTTTAAAAAGTATTTAAATATAAATCTTATTTTTATAACAAAAACAAAAATCGATAACTTTTTTTAATAAAATCACATTTGAAAAAGATAAGATAACTTTAAATACAAATATAGCAGTATTTATTTATTCGATATTTTATTACCATTCTATAAGAAGTATTTTTAATTGGTTTAATGATCAATTTACATGGATCTCTTAATCTTAATCCATAAAAAAAAAATAGATAAAAGAAAATATTTAATAAAATCACATTTGAAAAAGATAAGATAATTTTAAATACAAATATAGCAGTATCTATTTATTACATATTTTATTATCATTCGATAAGAAGTATTTTTAATTGGTTTGATGAATTTACATGGATCACTTTAAATGGTTAATCTTAATCCTAAAAAAAATCCAAAAAAGAAAATATTTAATAAAATCACATTTGAAAAAGATAAGATAACTTTAAGTACAAATATAGCAGTATCTATTTATTAAATATTTTATTACCATTCCATAAGAAGTATTTTTAATTGGTTTAACGATCAATTTACATGGATCTTTTTAAATGGTTAATCTTAATCCTAAAAAACCTAAGTGAAGATTTATCTAAAGACTCAATAATTTTGGCGTGTCATTATCTACAACCTCATTTTCATTTTCTAAACTTAAAAGGATCCAATCACATATTAAATAGGAAGCTTTTTTTTTTTTAAACTGAGAAATCGAAGCTTCACTCCATTATATTCGAGGTAATCATGCGAAGTTTATTTGTATATAAATAACTGATTCAAACTTTGGCTAGAAGCAAACAAACTAATAAAGTCCTCGAAACACTTGTGCTAAAAGCTGGTGTGCTTCAACTAAGAAATCGAGATAGGTTTCGAAAGAGTAAAGCAACGCAAGAAATAGCCACGAATGAAACCATGATTTTCTCATTAAGAAAATCTAGACTAAATAGTACAACCGTCACGAAAAAGAAGACTACATGCAACCAATGAATACAAGACACATGGACCAAAGAGGAACCACACACAACAACAAACAAAATGCCACCGTTTTAATAATTAGATATTTAATTCAATAACCTCCCTCAAACGAGAGGGCGCAACAACCACGTCGAGTTTGGCCCGAGTTTCAATAAATCGAGGTTCTGGCTGTGCTTTAGTGAGATCATCGGCGAGCTGTTCAAGAGAAGGAATATAACGAATAGAGAGCTGTCGAGCTAGTACTTTGTCACAGACAAAATGAACATCCAACTCAACATGTTTGCTTCGGGCGTGAAACACTGGAGTTAGCACCAGTGACAAAGCACTAACATTATCACACCATACAGTAGGGGTACACGAAATGGGAATACGAAGTTCATGAAGCAAAGATTCAACCCAAGAAATATCGGCATTTTAAAAAGTAAGACCCCGTTTGATAACCATTTGGTTTTTTGTTTTTGGTTTTTGAAATTTAAGTCTATAACAACTATCTTACTATATGTTTTTTCTTACTTGGATATCTACCTCTCACCTATATTTGTAGAAACCAAACCAAAATTTGAAAAAAAAAAAAAAAAAAAAAAAGCTTCCAAAAGTTTATTTTTATTTTTAAAAACTGGTTAGTATTCACCTACTTTTTTACATTGTAGGAAATTTGAGTGAGAATAGACTTAAATTTCAAAAATAAAAAACAAAAAATCAAATGGTTATCAAACGGGGCCTAAATGATTTTGTTTAGATAAATTAATATTTATACATAATTGTAGAGAATGAAAACAATCAACAAAACAAACAAAGTGACCGAAAGGGATGGTGACCCGATAATTTATTTGTTGGGTGGTAATCCAATTCAACATCATGGTTACGAGTTCGATTATGAGAATTAGTATTTGGCGTTATTCATGAAAAAATTTGGTTAGTAAAATAAATGTCCTTAAAATAAAAAATAAAATAAAAAAAAAACAAGTAGAAAAAAGAAAACTAAACCAAATTCTAATCAAAATCAAAACCCAAAATCGAATCGAAGCAAATGAAAATCAAAGTAATGATTTGCTCTTTATTGAACATCGATTTAGACCTAATTATTAAAAAATCAATTTTCGTACTAATGTCGATTTGGTACAAAATCGAAAAAAAATAATAATAAAATAAAAAATATAAAAAATCACCCTTAGTATTTGTTATAGTGATTTAAAATCAGAGGTAAAATATATTTTATTACTATTATTACTATATATATGTATTAGCTCCATTTGGTCAAACTTAAACAATTGAATTATATTCAAATTGGTTAATGTTGAGAAACTTATAAATAGGCTACACTAATCACTAAAATTTCTAACATAAATATCATATTATGAGTTTAATCAAGTAATCAACTATCTAGAAAGACAACGGACTCAAAAAAAAAATCTAGAAAAACAAGAAGCATGTTATAATACTATCATATTGATGCCTCCCTAAAACTAAACCTAGTTGAGTAGAAATCTACATTATAACTCGTTCAACATAATCATATAAAATCAATGTAAATTATGGACGCTTTAGAAGAATAAGTTTAATTATGAATGATTGTGTCAAATAGTTAGGTGAAATTAACTTTCCCAAATAATAATAAATATGATAAAAATTTCAAGTAATAAGAAAAAAGTTACTGATACCATCATAATTGTTCACCGTAACTTTATTAATTATTTTAAAATCAATCAACACAAGTGGTAAATCAAAATTCTACATAATCCAACTAAAATCTTATTCTCTCAATATTAAAAAAAAACACATATCATTAATAACTACTCATTAAAACATGATATGATCCAAAATATTTCAAAACTCCATTATTTTCGCCTGAAAGAGGAAGAAGAAACAAGCAATTGCAAAATTTGTAACGAAATTGAAAAGAAAAGGATCACCAATAAAATCAAATGACAAATTATATAATTTTGTAGAAGATAGAGAGAATGATGAAATTGGGAGTAAAGAAAGAGAAAGGGAATGAGGAGGGAATTTAAAATAATAATTAACATGTGGGATGGAATGTGTGAGAGTGTGACAAAAAAGTAAAAAAAAAAACAAAAATTGTGTTTGGTTTGGATGAGAGATTTTTGTGCCATTTTTTCACCCAAGGCATATCACCTTGTCTCAACTTTTAGACTTAATTAAATACAGACTCTTCAGCATCTATGCTTAATATATATATATATATATTTTAGAATATGCTTAAACATATCACTATTTTTTTTTTCTTCAAACTCTCCATAAGTTTGATTGAATTATAACTTGAGACTAAAGTTAAAAATCATAGAGTAAACCATAAATTTAGTCGTTATAATTTGTAAAATATAAATCAATCTCTATAATTTTAGAAAAGTTATAATTTAGTTTCTATACTATAAAAAATTATAGTTTAATTTTTATAATTTAATGAAACCTATAAAGAGTCGGTTATATTTATCTTCAATCATCCATTCAAATTCATCCACGTTGAGTTCTATAGTAACTCTTTATTAGGATTAATCTTTTATTTTTCTCAAAATACAAAAACTAAATTGTCATTTTTCAAATTTTATGAACTATTTAAAAAATATATACCAAAAAATCAAACAATATGAACTAAATTATAGTTTTTCAAGAACAAACACTAAAATTTAACTTTTTCCTGATTTAGAATTTTCCCAAAATCTTAATCATACCTCTTTTAATTCAAAAGATTAAAGGTGAACTAGTACTTAACAATTTTATCAAATTTAAAGCCAAAATACATATTAATCCTGATAAAATATTAAATTAATGAATAAAATGTTTTATCATATTTGAAATATCCAAATACCACAACTGACAATTATAGTTTTCTCTTTTAAGTTGCATTGGATGATGCATAATTTATGAAAACATTTTCATAAACTACTCTACAAAATTAATAGTGCCTACATATCTAGAAATGCATTTCCTACCGATTTTCTTAGCATCCAAATGTTCTAGAATCAGACGGTATGTCTCGTGACATTAGTCGAGGTGCACGAAATCTGGCTCGAAAAATCATGAATATAAAAAATAAAAAATAAAATAAACTACTATAAAAGAAAGCGATGTTGAGGTATGTGGTTGAATTAAAAAATATATATATAATAATAAAATTAATAATAAACTAAGCGTGTCTAACATGATTGATTGAAATCTAATTCAACTCCAACAATGAATTCGATTATCTCTTATCTTATATATGAGCAATGATATTCTTTACGTAGAGTTTGTGGTTACTTTCTCTCCAATTAAGAGTAAAAAAATATCACAAAATCAAAATTTTCTAAATTTAGAGACCACTAATCAATTTTTCGTTGTTAATACCTTTTGCCCGTGCGATTTATTATTTATTGGGCCGAGACTTTTTAAAACCTTGTGGGCCAAGTAAATATCAAGATTGGGCCTACAAATTGAAATGAAGCCCATATTAAAGCCCTAATCGACAAGAGGAGAAGTAATGGTTTCTGTTGTTGACAAATCGCCATGACCGCAATTTCTTCAGCAGATTTTTAGGGTTTATGAAAGGGTTTTAAGCGTTGATTCTCTCCACACTTCGGGCAGCTTGAAAAGCGACGAGAAGAGGGTTTTCGCTTGATTCTGCAAATATTTTCATTCTTTGAATCAAAACGGTAGCTTCTAGTCTCTTTGTTCTTCAAATCCGTCGTTGCTATGATTCTTTTTGTTTGATTTGTCTCTCAGAATCATGATTTGGTTTCATCTGTTTGGTTTTAGTGACTCTGAATGTGCGAAAATGTCTACCTGTAATTTTTTTGTTCAACATTTTTTGCCTCGTTTATGAATATACCGTTAGGTTTTTTTGTTTTGAGTATTTTGTTTGTTATACTTTTTTAGTCTTCGAATGATGAACAGAATGCTGAAAATTATGTTCGGTACGAACTCTAGGTCATTTTATATTCATGATAGTAGAATAGTTAGTTTGACTTATGAAAAAGATCAATTTTCCGCAAGATATTTTGGTATTTAATGGGTAATGAGTAGTGGTTATGGAATTAAATTTAGAATTATTGCTGCCCTCCTTCGCTGCGTACATTTGATTTCATCTCGAATTTTTTTGGGTAGAATTAGTAAGTTTAGAGGTCTAAACATGATAATGGTCATCGTTTTGGATAGGTTTTAATGGGTATATCTGATAAAGATGATAGCTTCTTAAATGAGGATACAATGGAGGATGATGATCTTGATAGCGAGGATTCTGATTTCGGATCTGGATCCGAATCTGATGAGGAAGAGGATGTGAAATTGTCTGAACCTTCAAAGAATGCAATATATAATGCTGATGGTCTCCTCGATAAGCTTGGAGATATTAGTTGGCCCGAAAACGTGGAATGGATACACAAGCTAACTCTTGATATTGATCAAGAAAAAGAGGTGGATGTGAATGATGATCTAGCTAGAGAGCTTTCATTCTATACACAGGCTTTGCAGGGGACAAGAATGGCACTTGAGAAATTCCAATCTTTAGGACTCCCTTTTCTCAGGCCACCAGACTATTATGCAGAGATGGTGAAGACAGATACACACATGGAGAAAGTGAAAGGCCGGCTGCTGTCGGAAAAGAAAAGAATGGAGGAAGCGTACGAAAGAAGGAAGGTTAGAGAAGCAAAGAAATTAGCTAAAGAGGTTCAAGCTCAGAAGCTAAAGGAGAGGGCTAAGCAGAAGAAAGAGGATATAGAATCTGTTAAGAAATGGAGGAAGCAGAGGCAAAAGAGTGGTTTTGCTGGAGGTGATAAAGGTGGTGATTTGGACTTGTCCTTTGAAGATGGAAAGGCATTTGAGAGGTCTGCTGGTAAGAACAGGCCAGGGGTGTCACCTGGCGATCGCTCAGGAGGAAAGGCAAGACATGGAGGGGGAGGAAAGGCGAGGCCTGGAGGAGGAGGTAAAGGAAAAAATCCGAAGAAGAGAGATTCGAGAGATTCCAAGTTCGGATTCGGCGGGAGGAAAAGCTTGAAAAAGCAGAACACAGCTGAGACAACAAATGATATTAGGGGCTTCAACAATGGCAGTTCGTCAAGCAACAAAAGAAGGAAGAGGTCGTAGATTAATTTTTTTTTAAACAAGAGTAACAATGCCCGTCCCTAGGCCGGCACCGAGGTCGTAGATTAATGCGGTAGCTCCCTTTCAAGTTTAGAGGTGGTGGTGGGTATTGTGGTCAATCTATAGTTTTGCTTTGAAAATTTCATTATGTAATCCTAGAAAGATGCAAACTTTGAGGCTTTTATAATTTGTATCTTTTTGAAGGAATATTAATTTTGGCAGTTATTGTTGTTATTATGGTTTTAAATTATACGAATTTACTTTTGTACATCATTCTTGTGTGTGTTGGGGTAGTTTGCTTGGATTTCTTTAAGTGATGTTTTTATTCAAATTGTCTTAGGGGCCGTTTGTTTGACGTTTTTAACTAGGAGTTAGGTTTAGGATTTATTAACTCCTCTTCGAAAACTTACATTCAAACGAGTTTTTACCAATTCTTTCTCAATTTTACTTTTGAAAATAACTCTCATTTCTAACCATTCATTTTTAAGCATTCATTTATAACTACTCAATTATTTCTAATCACTCATTTTTAATCATTCATTTCAAATAAATCAAAATAACTTATTTTTAACCACTCATTTTTAATCATTCATTTCAAATCAATCAAAATAACTCATTTTTAATCATTTCTTTTTTAA
>JBBMKA010088397.1:0-13471 GCA_037833695.1 Sechiopsis laciniata | reverse complement strand
AAACAAACTCTACATCATAAAAAATAAATTGAAATATATAAGTTCATTGAGATGAAATTGAATCAAACTTAAGGATCATGGATAACTTAGTGGTCAAAAGGATGGTAAGAAATCTAAAGATTGTGGGTTTAATTCATGATGACCACTTATCTACCTATGTGAATCCCTTTTTTTTTATCTATAGATATGGTATTGGTTCATTAAATCAATTAAGCTTTTGTTTTTTCTTTTTTCGTAAATTGGAAATGAAATTGAAAGTGTACATTGTTAATTGACGTGTTAATGAGAAGAAATGGAAGAAAATAGTGAAATGAGGATCCAATTTGATTGACCCTAATTTAAATACATATGAACGTAGGAATAGTGAGACTTTCATACTTAAATTGATATTTGCAACAACTACAAATCAAATACAAAGGAATTGAGAAATTCCATTTAGACTCATGGAGTTTTGTATAGAATATTAAAACAAAAGTAAGTCAATTTCTACCATTTATTACGTTTGAGCAAGATTATAGTTAGCGAAATTGAAATACTATGCAACATTAAGAAGGTAAACTACATAAGATTTGTTACAATTCTTGACATCTATTAATATCTATATAACTCTAACTTTTGTTTATTAGGTCTTGCATGAACACAGTCAAGTGATGAAGCCATATATACATATATTTAGGGTTTAGTCGTATGTGCAAGATGTGTGACTTAAATGAAGTGTCATGGTTGCATATTTATAATTATAGAGAAGTGTGAATATAAATTCTTTATTGATAATGCTAAAGTGTCATGGATGAAGTATTATTGATTTTTTTATATGTCATCTACTGTTAATATGTGACAACAAATTTATGCATCAATGAAGTATAATGATTATAAAGAGACATCATATAAAGAGTTTAATGACATTTATTGACAAGTGTCATTTAATGATCATGTGTGATACTGTTGAGAATTTGTGGAATGTTGAGGAAGTCCAAAACCCACCGTATAACGAGAAGTTTATCTTGGCTTCTCTCATGCGGAATGCGAGATCGAATCGAACAAATAACGAGCACCAGCAGCGTGTACAAACGTATGATCGAAAGCCTCTTCTTCTTGTTCTTTCTTTCTCTCTTCTCTCTTTTCAGTGCCAAACAAGGAGAAACACTCAAGAATGTACATGAAAGTAAAGAGATAGAGAAGGGATAGAGAGAGTTGACACAAGATGTAAGTGGTTCACCCAAATTAGGGCTAAATCCACTGTGAAGAGCAAGATTCAAATAGTATTTACTAAGGAGTTTTCAAGAATACAAGTTGGCTTATTGGAGCTCTCAAACTACAATCTTAAATCTGGAATTGTCTCACTAAAGATCCCTCAAACTCAACTGCTAAGTCGTTCTAAAACCTTCTAACCTACTGCTAATAAGCTGATCCTTATATAGAAGTTGTTACAACAAACCTGTAACTAACTTTCTGTTACGAATCCTAATACAGTATAATCAATACGGTATTGTTAAGACTGTTTTGCTTGATCCAACTTCCTAAACTAAATAAAGAAATTATGTATGGAACATCCCGTTACAATTGATCTTGATTTACAGATACAATGATTATAAAAAATATCATCTAAAGAATTTGTGATACTCTTTTGGAATCATCATATCTTTTTATAGTTTTCTATCCCTATCACTCAACTTTTTTATTCAAATAAAATTTTATTCTTAGCAAATCTCTATCACTCAAACCTCTCACCTATCTCAACACTTATTTCAAGAATCACTTATCTAGATTGAAAGAAAATAAACTTTTTTTTAACAATAATTGAAAGTGTGAAAATCGAATTTGTAACCTCTAGATTATTAAGTTATACAAGTTGAAGTTTTACTCTTTGAGATAAGAAGAAGAAAACTTTCCCATACATCAATGTATAAGGGAAGCTACTTAATGCACGTGTACTATTTCGTGCCACATAAATTTTTTTTTCTTCTTTAATAATTTTTATTTAAAACAATTGTGGGTCATCAATTTATGTCACATATCACTTATCTAAACTTCCCCGTTTTCCCCCTCAAAGAATCTTTTATAATGTCAAAAAAAAAAAAAAACAAAAAAACGTCTTCAATTGTTCAAAAAATTTACAATTTATTCATTCCATTATTCTTATTGGGGAAAAGTAGCTTTTGTAGAAATTCTATACTTACTTTATTTAGCTCAGATTTCATTTGCCGCAGCATAAAGTTTCTTTACTTTATTTCGATAAATCAGAATATATTCTCTTTCCAAAAAAAAGAAAAATGTTAGTTATCCAACCAAAACCATTTTCATCTATTTATTTTGAGATTGCACTTTTAAAAGTTTAATTTTATTTCTTAAATTTTGAAGTTTATTTAATTTTAGAATCTAGACTTTCAAATTTTAATTTTAATCTTAATATTTTAAAATTTGTTCTATTAAGATCCTTAAACTTCAAAAAAAAAAAAAAAAAAAAAAAAACTTAAAATTGATCCTTACACAATTTTCGTCTTCAAATTTTTCTTTGATTGTGTTAAAACTATTAACATTATTGAATCAATGTCGATTAATATTAACCTTAAATTTATTATACGGACTACTTTTAAATTTCTTCTAAAAGTATAAAGATTAAAATTGGACTTTTACAAATTTAGGGAGTAAAATGAAATAAATTTCAAAATTTAGTAACTAAAATCAAGACTTTTTTTTTTTTTTTTTCGAAAGTTCAAGATTGAAAGTAGAAGAAATCTCAAAATTTCAGAACCCAAGCCGTGTTACCCTAATTATTTTGTTATTTAAAAGAATAGAAAAGAAAAGCTCACAAACATTGAAGGCTTCGATTAAAGAAGAAAGAAAATATCATTTCCTCAATTTTTGTATGTGTACTATGATGATATTATGTACCATTTTATTTAAGAAAATTTATGAGATTAGTCAAATTTATAATATAATTACAAATACGATTATTTTAAATAATTTTGAGAATTTTTAAATAAAAATATTAGTTAATGTAGTCAAATGATATTAATAAATATTGTCACATATCTTATAATATTATATTAATAAATATTTATAATATAACATTAAAACATATTAATAATTGTAGATACAAATACTTTAAAATTTGTTTAAATTTATAATTGGTTTGTGAGAAGTACTCATCTATTACAATTTACCACTTGTTTACTTTGGATCTTGTATTTTTCTCTTTTAAAAAAGGTTATTTTGCTTTTTTACTTTTTGTTCTTTAAAATCCAAAAACAATTCATCTATATTTCTTTCTTATTAACTACAAAATTTGAAAAGCTATTCACATTCTACTATTTTTTTTTTCAGAAAATAATAATTTTAAGGTTTATTGAAATATGAGAATGTTATATTAAGATATTGAAGATTTCTCAATCTTTCTAATGTAGGATAAGATGAATATATCTAGTATGCCTTACACGATGTTGTTATATAAAAAACTCATCTTAGATTGGATCTCAATTTATCGACTCAAATATTCATTCTGACTTACTTCTTATTTATTTTTCTTTTTCTTTAAAATTATGAGTATATATTAAGTTAAAGTTATGAAAGTGGCCAACATAAAATATATATATATATATATATATATTCTAAGTTCTTTTTATCGCTTTATCAAAAAAAAATAATCATCATTTTCTCGCCATTAAGCATCTGCTTGTGCGATTTGAAGAAAAATAAATAAATAAATAAATCTCTCTGAGCCGATGAACCAACTGATAAAAAAGTTTTTTTTTTCTTTTGCTTATTTTGACCGAAGTTCTTTTAGTAAGGGTTTTTTTTTTAAATAAGAAAATTGAAAAAGTATTTACAATATTAGGCAAAAAAAAAAAATATTTAACAATCATAGTCAAATAATTAATATTCATCGGTATTAATAATACATAATATTGTATTAATACACAATATTGTACTAATAACATATAATATTGTATTAATAATAAAAAAATATTGTATTAATATCCTAAATTATACAGTATAATGAATATTAATTATATTTGACTATGGATAAAAATATTTTCAAAATTTATTTAGATCTGCAATTATTTTGTGAAATTAGATTATTCACCGCAATTTCCCATTAAAGTATTAGGTTAAATTATATATATATATATATATATAATACCTTTTAATTTCATGTCAAATATATCTCTAAGCATGGAAAAGTTTTTAAAAAATATTTTTATACTTTAAAAAATATTTCAAATATACTTTCATTGTTAAATTTGTATATAAATCATTAAATTTTTATTTAAAAAAATATCTCTTAATCAAAAAAAAAAAATCAAAATAAATGAAATAAAAAAAAAACGTTAGAAAATATTATCGCCATTAAATTTTGGATTAAAAAAAATATTAAAATTTTATTTGAATAAATATTTCTTTGACATTCTATAAAAATTTAAAAAAATTCTCTTAAAAATGATTATGATCTTACCTCAAAAAAAAAAATGATTATTATCTTCTTTCTTTATATATTTTCTCCTCCATCAAAATTAATAAAAATAAATACATATTATTAAACAATTAAAATGATGAGCAATAATTTAATTAAATACGTTCCATAAATTAAAAATTCATATCCATAGTCGCCATCATATAACTTTTGGAAGGATAAAAAAGACTGAATTGTTGTTGGATGAATCTGAATTGTTGTAGGTTTTGTTAGGGATTTATTAAATTATTTAAATGATTTAACTACTCAAATATTTAAATTTAGTCAAACTTCAAACATGAAAATAATTTTTCAATGACTCACATGTTGTTTTCATTTTTTTTTTTTTCTTTGCATTTAGATTAATATTAGAATTTAGAGTTCTTCTAACTCTATGATTTATTTAAATTTATGAGTTTATTGTTAACAATTGTTAATATAACATTAAAAAAATAAATATAAAACACATTCACATCCAAGAAAAATATACTCTCTAGTTTGAGCTACAATTTAATGATTTTCCATGCATTTGAAAATAAAGGTAAAAATGAAGCCGATATAAAATAAATGATAAAGAAAAATTAAAAGAGAAATATATTAAGAAATTAATTTCAACTATTAAACTAAAAATTTAATAATTAAGCAACTAATATTGACATAAAAATAATTCATAAGTTAAGAATACAAATATAACATTTTTCTTTTAGAATTAAGTATCTAGGGTATTTGAAACAACTTGATCATTATGTTATTCATGTGGAGACATGTAAGTGGGTGTGTCTATGCAAAAGAGATTTTCATAAGATTGAGACTTCACGGCAACTTGCCGGTTCATTGCCCGTGAGTTTGCTATTTTAATAAGTAATGCGCACAAGGAGGTTATTCCTAACGCTACTCTAATGATGCTAAAGATTTAGCATCACCTAGCGATTGTGATTGGGCTAAGTCCTTGTCGCACCGTTTCTCAAGGCGAGCGAGAAGCAAGTTACAGGTGGATTGTCAGTCGACCCTCGCTAATAGAAACAACTGCTGCAATTACTAATGTATCTTCTTTTACCCTAAATCTAATTCCGTTATTAGCATTCCGTTCTTCTCCTAATGTTGTATTTTTGAATTAAGGTCATGCATGAGAATGTAACGGAGATCAAGTCTGAAACAACCATTTATAAACTTAAATCAAATCGGTGTTACAATCTAATCCTGTAGAATTCAGTAAATAAAGCGGTAAAGTTCTATCTATGAAAATAGAAAAGCAACATAAGTAAACGGGCTGATGACGCCGCTGTCATTAGCGAGATCTGCATACCATCAGACACCGTGGTACTGGCTTACTAGGATCTACAAAAAACAAACATAGCCGAGGTCTCAATCGAGACCTAGGCGACCTCGCAATCCATTGACGGCAAACCCTAGCAGAACCAACATGCCTTGGTCGTCGATCCTTTACCTATTTATTGGTGTCTGTGGTTTCTTGTGGGTCAAGTATAATTTACGCGAGGATCTTCCAGATGATTTATTTGATTGACAGGAAATTTCAACGATATTCCTAAACTTCCTCAATTTGCTTTGACGCGTATTTTCCTTATTTATGCTTTCTTTGTTGAGACAAACTGCCATTCCCTCCTTAATGCGATGTGAGATGCTTTTGTTCCTACAAATTCAATGATGTGTTAGTTTTGGGTTCACTTTAATGCGTGCATTTTGCTGTATTTTACCGCGTTTTAATCCTAGTGTCGTAGTGAACATGCATTTCATTAGTCAAGTAGAACATAAGCGAACATCTATAAGTTATAGAGACATTTCAATTTCAAAATGCATTTATTTCTATTTAAAGTGAAGAAATACACTAGTGTGAAGACTTATAACTCTAATTTTTAGAGTTATATCAACCACCTCAAAAGTTTGATCACGCTAAATCTTTTACCAAATAGCTTGATTTCTTTATTATACCAAAATTACACATAACGCCTTCTTTTTTTTTTTAGTACAAGTTGGGAGAAGGGAGATTACAAATACCGATTCCCAGGATCCAACCCTAAACGCCTCTAATATATATATATCAAATTTTTCATCTATATTAATTACTGTATTATATTTGAGTTAGGTTAATAAACCTTTTTCACGTCAGTCTACCGACAAATCATTCAAATCACAAAAAAAAGGATAAAAAAGAATTTAAAATAGGTTTTTAGGATATAAACACATTTACCTCTCAAGTAAAGTTCTTAATTACATAAAAAAAAAAAAATTAACATATATAATTTTAAATCCATCAAAATTGTATTTTATTGGTAAAATCTATTTTATTTGTAAAAAATAGTTGATTATCTTCTTTTAGAAAAACGAAATAAATTGTTCCTACTAATCATGATGGAGTGGCTCAATTGGTCAAAAAAGACCTTGAAATGCATAAGATGATGGGTTCAATCTGGCCACTGATCCAGAAATTAATTTCCTACGATGTCCTTAACATCCAAATATTGTAGGGTTAGGCGGTATGTCCCATGACAATAGAGATAAGACAAGATAACCAATCGCACTCTAAACTCATTCGATTGTCATTAGAGATAAAATTAACTTTCTTAATTTTAGTCCTTGTCATTGGAGATAAAACCGAACATATTCTTTAATCCAAAAAAAGCAAAAGACTATGGTTATGAGCCTATATATAATAATGATTTCACTAACTTAAACAATAGAAAAAAATTAAGGTCACAAATATTGAAGGCGTGAATTCAAAGGAAGAAAAAAAAAATGTCCCTTATAGTTGAAGGTATGTGTGCTGATGCTCGTATATATGTTTTTATATTAGTTAAAATTTTAGTTAGGTATGGTCTCAATATAAACATTATTTTTATCTCTATTTTACAATTTGTTCTACATTTTAGTTGAATGAGAAGAAGGAAAAAAAAAAAAAAAAACTTCTCACAAATAGATTTATTGTTTGATTCAGAAATAATAATAATATAATAAAGATTTATTATTAACTTTTCAAAAAATAAATAATCTTTATTTATATCTAACTTTTAAGAATATGTTTAACTATAGATATAATATTTTGAGTACGAAATGGGGGAACGGGGGAGCGGGGACCAACAAATCCTAAATATCGATTTCTGAGCTCGAACTCATAACTGTAAAGTTGAAATGGATTAACACCAAATAAGATAATCAACTGTGTCACGGACCCATTCGATTTTTCTTATATAGATATTAACATTACTATTTTATCAACTAAAATATGGATTAACATTAGCGTGTCGTTTGATTTGAGATAATCCAAGATTCACATGAAATAGACATTTAGAATATCCTTTCTGTTTTGCATGAACGCGAGTTACCCAAACAATTAATCAAAATGTCAAGATATCTTAGAATATCCAAATCAAGAGCTTTTAGTCATTTTAGATGTCCTATTAAAATTTTGATTTCTAAGATTTCCATGCTAAGGATATCTATTTACGAAAATAGTAATTGATCAAATGTGTTATAAAAAAAATTTAAAAAATTAAGCTTATTTAGACCTTATATTTTTTGTTTATATATAAATAAAAGATTAGAAGAAACAAATACGTAAAGAAGCAAATGATTTTTTCTTATTCAATTATATTTGATCATAATTTTTTCACCGAATATTATTGAAATGAAAGTTATATGCATGTGCTATTATTTTTCTAACTAATATACATATCACAATTTATTAGAATTTTTTATTTATCAAAAAACACCAAGTAGGTAAGAATATCAGTTAATTTTGTCTTCAAAACTGAGGTTATATGTGTATATATATATCAAGTTTATATTGAAGTTAAAGAATAAAATAATGTGTTTTTTCAAAAAAATAAATAAATAAATAAAATAATGTGTCAAAATTTTATATATATATATATTTTAAGAATATAGAAAACTAATTTTATGTAAATATTGTAAATGCATTTTTGGAAAAATAGGTAAATATAAGTTATTTTAAGTATGATTCCACGAAAATAAATAGGTAAACAAATACAATTGACTTCGCAAATAGATAATTAAAAAAACTAAAATAGATGACATAATTTAACTATATATTTTTATCATGATATATAGAGTTTAAAACATTTTTAAAAATATTGGAAAATAAAAAGTCTAAAAATAATAATTAAATAAAATAAATATACACACATATAATCATGTTGTAGGTAAAAAAAAAAAATTTAAATTTAATAATCAATTCGGGTTAGTCTGATTATCTCGGTTCAATTTTTGCCTCAACCCAACTCATAAAAATCTCATTAATTTGAAGTCAAGCCAGTCCAAAAATGTTTTTAACCAACTCAACCTGTCAAATTATTTAGGCTTCACTTGATAACCATTTTGTTTTTTAATTTTTAAAATTTAAGCTTTTGTTCCAAACTTTCCTACAATGTAACCAACTTTTCTTAAGAAAGTAGGTGAATGCTAACCAAATTTCAAAAACAAAAAACAATCTTTGGGAAGCTACTTTTTTTTGTTTCTAAATTTTAGTTTTATTTTTAAAAATATAGAAAAGATATAAATATCTAAGTAAAAATATATATATATATAGTATGGTAGTGGTTGCAGCTTAAATTTCATAAACAGAAAACTAAAAACAAAATGGTTATCAAACAGGATCTAATTCTTCATTGTTATTTCGATTATTATAAAAAACATGTATGTATATCTCATCAAATCAAAATTTTAAAGTATTTCAACTTGATTAAAACTATTAAAAAAAAAGTATATTTGGCCAGGAAAAAAAAAACCCAAGATAATTTTATTGACCAAATCATAATTATTTTTATTTTAGCATATCTAGAGAGAGAGAATACTTATTTGTTTTCAAATTATTAATGGTGAATGGTTTTGAATGAAATTATATATTTTCAGGAAAGAATTCTTGGCCTGAATTAGTCGGAGAAGATGGAGAAAAGGCGGCAAAAATAATAAAGGAAGAGAATCCGAGGGTTTTTACCGTTATAATCCCATACACCCAAACAGCTGTAACTTCGGATTGGGTTTCCAATCGAGTTCGAATCTTTACAGACGAGAATTGCAAGGTGACAAGAACCCCCGTGATTGGTTGAACTAGTTTTTAACCAAACATTATCATGTTAAACCTCACTTCTTAACCTAAATAAATTAAAGTGGGTTTTTTTTTTTTAATTTTAGTTCTCTCACTAATTGGGTATTCTTTACTAATTGTTGATGACGAATTACCTGCAAAATAAAGAACAAATCGGACACGGATGTGATGTGAGTCACGTTACTTCTGATGCTTAAGTCAGTCTAATCTCTTTGTAATTGAATTCGTGAGTTTCATTACGTCTTGACTACGAATTTCACTTATAATACCAATTCATTTCAACTAACTACACAATAATTCCCTTAATCATGAACCAAACCAAAGAAATTAGTTAAATTAGATCAAATTTTATAATTTGATCGATGTGAGACAGAGATTGGAACTTTTGATATTTTTTTACCACAGATTGGTAGTCATGGTTATGGGCCTCTAATAAACCACATTGGCTTCCAACATTGAATTGGGCTTTAGTTGGCTCCTGCTCGAAACTTACAAAACGTCAAATTTACTAAAATAATTATAAATATTGCCACTTTTTAAAACGTGTTAATGATTATGGATGCAACTATTTTAAAATTTGGCTATATTTGTAATTATTTGGTGGAAAGAGTCCATTCAATACTATTTACTTTTTTTTTGTAGGGATCTTTTGGATATGTAAAATAAACAAATTTTCTATTTTTGTTAGTTATCTATTTTAATTATAGCATTTTTTAACAACCATTGTAGGGGTTTTTTTTTATATATATATTTAGCCTAATTAGTGATATTAATATTATTGTTAATTATTAAATCAATTTTGAACAAATTTAATCTTAATTCTGTACTAAAAATTAATTTGGAATTTTATTGAATATATATATATATATAATCTAACCTTGGATATTTGAAAATGAGTAATCTGAAATTAATATTATTTTATTTAGTTTTTAATATTAGAAAATTGTATTAGAAATTCAATTGAAATATTATTAATAATTATTGAATTAAAATTAGAAAATGCACTAATAAAAGAAAACTCAAAATAAAATATCAAATTTATAATGTGCCAATAATAATAAGGTTTTTTTTTTTAAAATAGACTAAATTAGAAAAATATTTACAATAATAGGCAAAAAGAAAAATCGAGCAATAATAGTCAAACATACGAAATAATTAATACTCATTACACAGTATTATTAATACATAATATTATATTAATACACAATATTGTATTAATAATACATAATACTCTATTAATAATACAAAATATTTTATTAATACCTTAAATTACACTGTATAATGAATATTAATCATAATGTATTTTTTACAATGAATGCATATATTTTCAAATTTACCTAAATCTACAATTATTTTATGAAATTAGACTATTCCCCACAATTCATATACATAATAATAATATATAATGATAATAATTTTATAATAAGTCATATAAAGAGCTTGAAATAGTGCATTGTGGTTAGAACATCAATTATAATAAGAGAATGTTAGATTTGAATCTCACTTCTGGCGAACTAAAGTTCCAATCTCTTTGTCTCACATCGATCAAATTGTAAAGTTTGTTGTAGTTTATATCCAGTTTAGGAATATTTCTTTATATTTAGCCTAAGATATTATTTATGTTTCTTTCGTGTGAATGCTCGTTTCTTACTATGGTTTTAATAGGGAAGATGATAAAAATTACGTCCAAATATGTAGTTGTTACATTGTATACCCTTTATCAATTCATATCTCTATATATATTTGATTGTTCAGATCAAGTTGCGCACTTTCACTATGGGTACATTATTATCTGACTATAAAATATTTAGATGTCAAAGAATGCCGTAAAAAAATAATTTCTTTCAAGATATATGACTACCATGAATTCATCGATCTATATCTAAAAAATTAAAGCAATGAAAACTTAAATATCTCGAAGGGTGCAAAAGAACCATGAACAATAATTAAGTAAATCTCCACCTCTTAAGTTGAAGGTAAGAGTTGAGACATGATACAACTAACAAACTTCCTAATTAATTATGTACTTAAAAGAGCTTATGAGTATAGATGAAAAAAGAGATTCACTTCTAAAAAAAACACATTCTATGACTATAATTTCTAGTCATGAACACCTTCCATGACTAAAATCAAGAGTCATTGTATCCATTGTCACGGTAGAATCAATTATGACATTATATTATAGTCATAAATGAACCATTAATGACACATATACATAGTCATTGATGAAGTAATAACGACAATTTACAAGTATCATTGTAGAACCAATTATGACATTTTATTATAGTCACGGTTGATCCATTAATGACACATATACATAATCATGATTGAGCCATTTATAACATTTTATTTTAGTCATGGTTGAACAATTCATGACACATATACATAGTCATTGAAGAAGTATTAGCGACACGTTAATATTGTCATTATAGCTTATATATTGAAAAAAATTTATAGTCATCAATTTATATAATATGACTATTTATTTATGTATTAGTTTTCATGACACTTATTATTGCTTATTTACAACCTGTTTTGTTTGTGTCTTTACCTGTCAAGAATGATTTATAATATGTAGCCCACAAATCTTATTCAACAAATCTTATTTCATATATGACTAAATTTGTACATTACACTTAAATAAAAAAATATTCAATATCAGTAAACTTATAATTCTTAAAATGTTTACAAGAGGTTTGAAAACTAGAAAGTTTACAATATAACAAAGAAGCATGGTTTGCTATCCCTTGTGCGAAGTGTGGATTGACAAGTTGCACGATAACTATAGATGCGATCCTCACCGCAAACAGAGTATCTGCACAATGTAGTAATAAAACTTTGAATTAGAAATTGCAATAGAGAATATATATACTCCCACGTAAACTTTGAATTGAGCACAAGGGAACTACTCTCCCACATAAATATAAATAAACACGTTAAAGACCAATATTTTACCATTTTACCATTTAACACAAATAGCCCTAAATAGTAAGAATCTCAACCCTATTCAGTACTACAAAAACAAAAAAATTATATGTGATGCAAGTTCACATCACAAGTACCATATACCAATATAGTAAAATATATTTTTTTTTAAAAAAGGGGTCACTAACCTCAAGAAGTTTATTCAAGATGACATGCCCACAAATTGACATTGGCGATCTACAAGCCCCACAACATGTTAGTCAAACGAAAAGAACAAAAGTAAAGCAGACATACAAGAATTTAACTTCAATTTGCATGTGAACTAGGCTCTTCTGAAGGCCACCCAAACAAAATCTAATGAATGGAAAAGAGAAAAGAAAATTAACAAAAGACAATGACAAAGAGTGATTCTTGAAGTGCATTTTTTCACGGCTTCATCCCTTGAATGGTTTCGTGCAAAACCTACTAAATACAAACTATGTAACTAAAAATAATATCAAACCAACAACATATGATCAATTCACATGTGTACACTTGAACAACCAACAGGTAACCTTAAATTCCAACTACATCTTCAAAAGGTATGTAAAAACATAAGAAAAAACTTGCAATACCTTAAACAAGGCCAATTAATGTCAAAGATACACTACTACAAGATTTGGATTTAAACGACATTAAAATTTGAATAGGTTAGAGCTTAAATAAGCTTATATATTTATCTTGATGTGATAATCTATTATTGTTTATTTATCTTCAATAAAGCTATCAATTTGAAGAACAAAACATAAAAAAAGATTTAGAAATAAAATAACACAATGAATTTAAGAAAGAAGAATTAGAAATATTAATAACCTCATTTATACCTTTGCCGCAATCCAACAACTTGAGAGATTAATCAAAGGGTCTTATTAAACCAAAGCTCTGACCTTTATCTCTTCTATCTCTCTTGTTCTTCTCTTTTGTTGGGCTCCTTATAAATACATAGATTGGAAGCTCCAAACAACAGAAAC
>JBBMKA010088376.1:0-13473 GCA_037833695.1 Sechiopsis laciniata | reverse complement strand
TAAAGAAAAACAATAATAAAGAAAGAAATGGAATTATATTTATAAAAATAAAGAAAAAAAAGTATAAATTATATATATAAAGAAAAGAAAGGAAAAAAAAAAAGAAAAAAAATTAAAATTGAAAATTGAAAATATATTTAAAAGGGTAAAAATGTACTGAAAAAAAAAAGAGAGAGAGAGAAAGAAAGAGGAAGTTAGAAGTACGTATAAAAAAAGTATGAAAAAAGTGAAAGAAAAAGAAAATACAAAATACAAAATACAAAAAAAGAAAAAAAACAGCTAATGTTGGTCAAAAGTGATTCGAGCCATTAAAAAATTTGAGGAGGCCAACATCCATTGTGCCATTAAGACAATATCATAAGTCAATGAAATATATAGTAATTATAGTATTTTTGTAACATTGAAAAAGATCCGAACTATATTACCTTGCTAAATTCCAAAATTTTGGGTGGGGGGGACTGTGGCCCGCAGGTCCCTTCATAGGTCCGCCCCTGATCTCGGGAGAAGAAGTTGATTCCATAAGTATGACAAGAACCTACAATTTTTCATCAATAGCAAAAAATTAATAATAATAATAAAATAAAAAAATAATAATAAAGGAAAAAAAAATTATATGATGAGCTTTATTTAAAATATAGAAATAATTGATTTAATGAAGTTAAATTTATTGAAACAAAATTGAGATTCAATTAAATTACATGGATTTAAGCAAAAATTAAAAGATCAGAGCTTTAAAAAAAAAAAAAAACGGAACAACATAAACTTCTCATTATCGCAACCAAATTTTAGAAACATTTTTTTAAGTTTTAGAAACAAGAAACGAAAATAATTACCAAACAAGCATATTTCTCAAAAATAAAAAATAGAAACGAGAAATAGGAAACAATAACATTATCGAACTGGTCCTATATTTCTTAAACAGAGATTTTAGACTAACTGTAAAATATAATGCATTTCTTGATGACAGGTTCTTGTTTGAATAATTATTAGAAAAGTATTCTTGTAAAATTGACACAACTTACTAAACTTAAAGATACTTATAATTATTTTGTTTGTCTATTTTAAATTTTAAATTTGTGAGTATTTAGATTATTTTATCTACACTTTGATTATTATTCTTACGGAACATTGTTAATTAGTAGGTGGTCATCGATTTGAGTTTATGGTTTTTTTACTCTCCAAAATCATTCTTGACCACAAACTTAAATCATGATGGATAGAGATTTCTAACTAGGTAGCTATAGTGAAAGTAACAAGGGGTATAGATGCCTAGCTCCTTCTGGCCATGTCTATCTATCTCGTCATGTTCGATTTAAGGAGTCCTTGTTTCCTTTCAACAAAGGTTTGATCTCCTCCACTCTATCCTCATCTCTTACTTCCTCTCATTTCCTTCCCTTCCGTGTCCTCCTTCCACTGTATTCCCTTCCCCTATAGAACGTTCTCCCAACTCTCATGGATTAGAATCACCTGCTGTTTCTTCTCATCGCAATGGTGACTTCTCTGCGTTTTTTGAATCTGACCAACGTGTGCCTCCAAATGAAGGCATTACTCTTCCAACTATATCTGTTGTTGATACTATTGTGATATAATCCAGGATCTAGATTATATAGAAAGGTAAAAGAATACAAGATAAACCAAGATTTGATAGGTTTTGGAACCTCCCCTTTCAAAAGAATACTCTCTATGAGCCCTACAAGAAAATCACTCAATAATTATATGCCTAAACCCTACCCTAACCCTCTCTATTTATAATAAAATACCCTAACTTACTCTCCAAGTAATTGCTAACATACCCTTATATTATTCCTATTTCTACTAAGACCCAACCCTATCACTATCGGCTCCTAAAAAAATACACCTTGTCCTCAAGGTGTTGGTAAACAAATAACACTAAGATAAAATGCTGAGTTTTTTGTTTTGTTTTTTTTTTGTTTCGTTTTTTTTTTTTGTGGCTGAGGCGGCAGCAATGACGGTAGCGGCAGCGGCGGCAATGGTGCATCGGTGGTGGTGGAGGCGGTGGTAGGGGAGGAGGTGGTGGCAGCGGTGGTGACGGCGGCAGTGACAGCAGTGGTGGTGGTGCGTCGGTGGCAGCGGCAATGGTGCGTCTGTGGCAGCAGCAGTGGTGGGTGTGGTGGGGGGGGCGGTGGTGGCAGTGGTGGCGGCGGCAGTGTCAGAAGTGGTGGTGGTGGAGGTGGTGGTGGCAGCGGCAGCTTTAAAATCCTAGCCGTCACTTTTTCTTCCAATATAATTTCCTTTTTTATCTCTCTAAAACATCTTTTTAGGTCTTCTCTGAATTCTTTTTTTTAGAATCAATTAAGACCTTCAAACTTTGCAACCATTCTTGAATGAAACAAACATCTTCTTGATCCATCTCTACAACCAAGAATCAAAACAGCTCTGATACCAATTGATATGATCCAAGATCTAGATTATATAAAAAGGTAAAAGAATACAAGATAAACCAAGATTTGATAGGTCTTGGAACCTCCCATCTCAAGAGAATACTCTCTATGAACCCTACAAGATAATCACTCAATAATTGGATGCCTAAACCCTACCCTAAACCTCTCTATTTATAATAAAATACCCTAACTTACTCCCCAAGAAATTGCTAACATACCCTTATATTATTCCTATTTCTACTAAGACCCAACCCTATCATATTGCTGGTGGTTCTGTTCATCCAATTGTAACTAGTGCCCGTGCTGGTGCCTCTAAGTCAAAAAAGTTATTTTATGTTTTTTTTTTAAAGAAAGATACGATATATTATAAAAGAGTATTAAGAGTCATGATTACAGAACGTTATGCAGTTAAAAGCGAGAATAGCTAAATCAAAATGACAAAATAGAGAAGATTTAGAACACCAATAAGCCATTTTGATGATCACACTGTCACAAAAAGTGTTCGGCTGCACATCCATATAGGAATCCTCAAAGATTCGAGCATTACACTCACGCCAGGGACACCCCAAAACAGCAGCAATAATATTTGTCTTGATGACATTATGTTGATTAGTTGGCTTGTTATCGATCATAGAAAACAGAAATTCTGAAATATTGATGTTGAAGGACATAAGCCTGAAGCTAGAGGGGAGACGGCTCCACATACTACTAAAAAAGGGGCAGCGAAAGAAAATATGATCAATATCCTCGTGAGCAGCCTTACAAAGAACACATCGGTTTGGGTTAAGGTGCATAAGCGGAGATCAAGAAGTTATTTTTTGTTGTTAACCTTGAAGTCTCTATTCCTCAAGAAGTTGAGCCTCGCAATGTCAATCAGGCCCTAAATTCTCTCCCCTAGTGACATGTTATCTATGACTGAGGAGATGAAGGCTCTTCAACCTAATAAGACTTGACATTTAGTTTATGCTCTGCCTGATGTCAATTTGGTTGGAAGCAAGTGGGTGTTTAAGGCCAAAACCAATGCCGATGGCTCTTTTCAATGGTGCAAAGCTTGCTTTATGGCTAAGGGCTTTCATCAGCTACCCGATACTGACTATCATGAGACCTTCAGTTCGGTAATTATAGCTCCTATTATTTGAATTGTCTTGGCTCTTGTCGTTTCTAATGATTGGGTCATACGTCAATTAGACATCATCAATGCATTTTTCAATGGCCATCTTATTGAGGATGTTTATATGAAACAACCTGACGATTTTGTTGACTTTGCTCACCCTGAGTTTGTGTGTAAGTTGGATAAAACTTTGTCTGGCCTCAAGCAAGCACCTCGAGCATGTTTGACAAGCTCAAAATGACCTTGGTTCATTGGGGTTTACTCAATTCGAGAGCTGACTTTTTTTTGTTTATCAAGAAGCATATTCTTTTACTCTTCTTGTCTTGATATATGTGGATGATATCCTTTTTACAGGCTCCTCAGCTTCACATGTTGCTTCTTTATTACTCTACTCAATACTCACTTTGCCTAGAAGGATATGTGGGATTTGCATTACTTCTTGGGTGTCCATGTGAGTCGTACAAGAGATGGTATTTACTTGGATCAGTATAAGTACATTACTGCTTTGCTTGATAGATTTAACCTCACTCATCTTAAGCCAAATCCACCTGCTTTGACAGGGAAGAAACTATCAGTTCATGATGGTGATCCTCTTTCGAATCCCTCTACTTACAAAGTCATAAGTTTGCTTGGTTCCTTACAATACTTACCAATTCAAGACCTGATATTTCTTAATTACATCGTCAACAAGCTCAGCCCGTTTGTTCAACACCCCACTTCTGTTCATTGGATAGCTGCTAAGCGTGTTCTACAGTACTTAAAGAACACTTCTTCTTATGGTCTGATCATCCCTAAGTTTGATCGTACTGATTTAGTTCGCTTTTTGCGATGCTGATTGGCATGATGTGTTAATGATAGGAAATTGATATCCGCCCTTCTGTTTATTTATTGGGAATGTTCTCATCTCATGGAGTTCCAAAAAGTAACATGTAGTTGCTCGCTCGAGTTCGAAGTCTGAATATTGTTCAATCTCTATTAAAGGAGCTTCGTATCTTCAACAAGAATCCACCAATCATTTGGAGTGACAATCTCAGTGCCTTATCACTTGCTACCAATTCGGTTAACCACACTCGCAGTAAGCATAATGAAATCGATATCCATTTTGTGCGTGATAAGGTGCTAGCCAATTCGTTATCTGTTTGGTACATTCCGTCTGATGCTCAACTTGCTAATGGTTTGACAAAGCCTTTGACAAAAGATCGTTAATCTAATACGAGGATCAAACTCTGTTCATAAAGTCCCCTCTCGTTTGAGGGGAAATGCTAGAGAATATGGCTAAACAACATTGTTCTAGACTTGTTTGTTGTTTTCTTCCATTGTATGAAACATCGTCGTTGTATCTGTTATAGGCTGGTACATATATGTCTCATTCTCATTCTCATAGTTTGTTTTATTCACAGAGTATTCTTTCTATTTAACCGGCTCATTGTTGGACAATAATATTCACTAAGCATTTATCTCATTTCTTTGTATTCATCTTGTTCTCTGAGATTTTTTCTGTGTGTTACGTTTTTGTAACTATCTCCAACAATAGTGTTTTATCCCATTACTCTCTGATGGAAGTGTGCATGTTGCTAAGTATTGGAAGTAAAATTGAGTTAGATGCCTAACATCCTGTTACCCAGAGAGGTGCCCTAATAGTGCAAGTGTTTGGAATGTCTATATATATATAAAAACTTGCAAGGTCCTAGACTCAATCTTTTAGGTCGAAACCTTATAACTTTCTTTACTTGACAAACCCTTGTCTTTGGATAATAATGCAAGGAACAAGCCTTTACCCACCAGTTAAAAGAAGTTACTGTTAGAACCATATAGACGGTATCATGATTCGCGTGGTTAGATTCTATTATGGAGTGACTCAATTGATCAAAGAGAGTTTTGGGGTGGATAAGGTGATGGGTTCAATCCATGGTGGCCACCTACCTAGGAATTAATTTCCTACGAGTTTTCTTGACATCCAAATGAGGGTCAGACAGTATATTCTGTAATATTAGTCGAGGTGCGCGCAAGGTAGCTTGGACAATCACGGATATCAAAAAAAAAATAAAAAATTCGTGGTTAGATTTTTCTAACTCTTTACTCTCTAGAGATCTCGTGTATCGAAATTGTTGTTAAGTTGGCTAAAGTTGTCTTGTTTCTTTCGGTTAATCATGGAAAAAATTGTTTTGAAGTTGTAATTCAGTTTTTGTTTCTTCTGCGGTGTGTTTGAAGTGAGCAGACAAAGGGAAAATTTACTTGTTTTGTTGGAATATTTGTGTCAAGTTTGGTAAGATGAGTAGTTTACAATTCTTCACATTATCTGATCGTGTTTGTGTTGTTTACAAATATTTACATGTGATATTTGCTTACACTCAACTTGCTCTGTATTGTTAACTCTTGTTTAATTAAAAAAAAAAAAACTTGTTTTGTACTGTTAAATCTTGTTTTCCTCCTATTGCTTTGGACTTCAAATTTGATCACTGATCTCCATCATGTTTGATTTTTTAGCTCTTATGCTAGATAAACAATAAATACTTTTCGTTTACTAACCAGGTCCTTATTTTTTTCATTGAGGCAACCAAATAATTATTACATTTGGGTTTGAAGGAAATTCATTTGACCACTAAATCTATGATGGTTTACTTTTAAACATTTATTTGACCTTTTAGCACTTTTAGACATTAATGATTTTCAAGGGATGGCAGTTGGGAGTGTCTGGGTCATATCGGTTTAGAGGTTTAAAAATTCAAAGAGAAAATTACGATTTTGTCCTAGGTTTAAGACTTGGTTTCAACTTGTCTTCCACGTCAAAAAAATGAACACTTTTACCCATGATATTTCAATAATGTTAACTTTTGTTCCTTAGGTTTGAAGTTTAGTTTCAGTTCAGGTACTTCAAAATTGAACATTTTTATTCTTAAAATTCAATAATGCTCACTTTTAGTTATTGTACGTTTTTTAGTTTATTTTTATATTTATTTAAAAAAAATAAATTCACATCAAAAGGAAAATAATCAATTTATCAATATATTGAAATTTAAAATAAGTCTAATCAACATTAAGTTATATATCTAACGATTTTGTTATCTCAATGATTATAATTGAATATTATTGAATTTTATTAAAATATCATGAGTAAAATTTTTCAATAATGAAACATATGTGCCTAATAGAATTAAACCCTAAATTTAAAGAGTGAAAATGTTTTTTTTTTCTTCTAAATACATACAATTTTCTAAATTAAAGTAATAATAAATAAAAGTGCAATGGAAAAGACGAATCTTTATGGTCATTTAACATAATTTCTATCCATTTATGAGCATCATAACTAAAAATGAAATCATCGTAAAAGAAAAGAAATCTTTTAGTTGTTTTGAACAATTTATAATATATGTATGTATGTATATTTTTATATGTATATGATCAAATAAATTAAATAAAAACATTTTTTTTTTCTTTTTCTTTCATTTTTAATAAAAAAATTGGATAAAATAAATGAAAAATATATTTTTAGTCCCAATGATTCAAAATTGAATAATTTATAGTTGAATTTTAATAATGCTTGATTTTAGTTATTGAGACAACAAAACTTTAGTTACATAATGTATAGTTAACTAAAATGATGACTAAACTAATTTTAAGTACTAATATATTGATGAAATGATTAGTTTAATTTTGACGTGAATTTAATTTTTTTTTAAAAAAATTGTATAAAATTAAACAAAAAAAATATTCAATGATTAAAAGTGAGCATTGTTGAAATGTCAAAAGTAAAAGTGTTTATTTTTTAAATGTAGGGACCAAATTGAAACTAAGCCCTTAACCTAGGGACAAAAAACGTAATTTTCTCAAAATTCAAACTTTCGGGCGAGCTCAATTGTAAAAAAATTGTTGACTCTTAAATTTGGGCCTTGAGAGACGGAGCATCGATTTTTTTGTTATAAAATGAAGGTTGTAATGGGTTCATGTCGATGGTCGTTAATATTTGAGATCCTAAGTAGATAGTTACCTTTATGCTCTCAATTCAAAGGAACGAAGCTCCAAGTTAATTGAGACGATAGTTAACTTTGGGGCTCCACTCAGTATGTTTGTTGGTACTAGAGTGAAGGGACAAAGAGGGACAGGAGGGAACTTCACAAACTATATAATTACATACATTAAGATTATCTACATATTGTTACAGAACATATTTCAAAGTTTTCTATCAAAAAAATATGTTTTATTATATTCAAAGTTACTTGGCCCCTCCCAAATTATTTATCAGGTCTACACTTGCTTTATTATATTCAAAGTTATTTTGGAATACAGACAAAATATTGTAGAATCCTACATTGGTTAAATAAAGAGTGGATCTTGGATTTATAAGGGAAGACAAACATTTGCATTGGTATGAGGCCTTTTGGGAGAAGCTTTTGGAGAAGCCCAAAAACAAAGCCATGAGGGCTTATGCCCAAAGTAGACAATATTATACCATTGTGGAGATTCAGGTTAGTTTATCGTCTCTTAACAAGTGGTATTAGAGTTGTACTCCTAACTTAGCCATATCGGAAGAATCTCGAGTATGAAATGAAGATTTGTGAGCCTTAATATGGGGTATGAAATAATCATGATGAAAATCTATAGTTTAGACGCCTTATGTGTGCTCCGGTGAGAGTGCTTCTGAAACAAGTACTCGAGTGAGGAGTGCTTTTGAAATGGTTGTCTCGGTGAGGGGTAGCTGTTGTGCGCTCAAACATAAATCGAGTGGATCCATGGTTGGGCTTTATGGTTTGCTCAAGTGTAATTCGGAAGGATTCGTGATATGAGTAAAAGCATGCTAAAATGTAATTTGGAAAATGACTATCAGAGAGACTCGCATGCAGTACTTTGTTCGAGGGGAGGATTGTTGAGAAGACAAACAAAGTGTTGTAAAATCTCCAATTAGTTAAATAAGGAGTAGATTTTGTCTTTATAAGAAAAGACAAACATCTCCATTAGTATGAAACCTTTTGGGGAAGCTTTAAAAGCAAAGCCATAAGGGCTTATACCCAAAGTACACAATATCATACCATTGTGAGATTTACGTTAGTTTGTCGTCCCTTGACTTTTATGATATATAGGAGTCGAATCAATCAATATCACTTCTATCTTTAAACTTAAAAAAATTGCAACAGATATATAGAATAATAATAATAACAATAATAAATAATCAAACTATCGAAAGGGTCGATCACCTGAAAATTTCATTATTTTGTGGTAATCGAGTTCAATATTGTGGTCTAGAGTTCCATCTGAAAAATTATATATATAAAATTTTCAATTTCAATTTGTAGTTTATTGTATCATAATTCTTTGCGAATATCTCTATTTCTTTTTTATGTTAAGCTACCGTTCAAATTTTTAAAAATTATTTATGAGCTTAATTTATATGTATTTTGAACCAATTATTTTGAATTAGATATACATTCGACAGATCGGGACACGGTAGTAACAGGGTATAGGTATAATAATTAACTCCAACTTGATGCTATTTGATTCCATTTTGTGTCATTTTCTTCTTGGATTGTTTATTTATTTATCTTTATTTCAGAAAGATTAAGTTGCATACAATAATGTCTAATCTTCATAATTAGTTAAAAAAATCTTCATAATTCTACGTCAATAATATATGTATAGATCTTTTAACTATTAAGGGCCAAAAAACCTTAAAAAATTATGAGGGTATAGGATTTAATCTATAATAAATATTTATTTAAAAATTAATTTTTTACAATTTATATATCTATCAACTATGTTGAGCAATACACATCTAGTAACTTTTTTATAAGTCGGTTTTTCTTATTTTAAAATTACGTAACGTTGTCGGTTTACCGTTAGCTGTCATATTAAACATCGTTCAAGTAATTTAGCATATATTACATATCAATTGCTATATATATATATATATATATATATATTTTTTTTTTTTTAAACAACATATTTATATCAATTGTGACCTAACACGCCTATACTTTTGGATTTAACAAAGTAATTTATCACGGCCTAATATTATTTTTTGTATAATAATAGGATCATTTATTTAATAATGTGCATGTGGAGGATTCGAATCGGACTTGTTCAAATCTTATATTTATAGCGAACGAAAACATTTTATTAGTGAAGTCGACAAAAGAACATTCTATGAGCACATAGTTGAAATCAAAGGGACTTTGATAATTTATCATTAATTCATGGCTCAAGGAGCGTTATGCCCTATGTTTTTTCTTGTGGGATTAAGCATTAATTTTTTAATTATATATTTTTTAGAAATATCTAGTTTTTTTTTTTTAAAAATGAATACAGCCCTCAAACACTTACATTTATTAATACAATTTTTCACCATCCTCAAGATGATATGGTGGCTAAGAAAACAATTTGCCCACATGAGAAAACTATTTGGTAAATATTTAGTCGTGTAGTTTGACAATTTAGGAAAAATTAAAAGTTTAGTCTCCGTTTAATAACCATTTTATTTTTTATTTTTTATTCATATTTTTAATTTTTTAAAAACACATTTGTTTGAGAATCAATTTATTGATAAAAAGAAATTCAATGGATTTTTTTTTTTTTTTTTTTAATATTCATGATTGTTTGCGTCAATTTGTCCATATCTCAACTAATGTCACAGGACATACTGGTTGATCTTGTAATATTTGGA
Source organism: Sechiopsis laciniata (assembly GCA_037833695.1). Taxonomy (NCBI): domain Eukaryota; kingdom Viridiplantae; phylum Streptophyta; class Magnoliopsida; order Cucurbitales; family Cucurbitaceae; genus Sechiopsis; species Sechiopsis laciniata. The sequence goes on along the minus strand of JBBMKA010088376.1, from coordinate 3,305 downwards.
TGCCAAAAAAACTCGTAATAAATTAAGCACCTTAAAAATCTCTTTAACTAATTGAGCCACTCCATGATGGTTAAATTCATTGGAATCTGAAGCTGCAAAACAATAATAACATCCCATCACAACATAATTCAACATTATATATACTTGTGAAAAATAATGAAAATGAGAAGGTTTAGGCATTTCAAAGTCTATCATATTATTCAAGTCTTTTTAAATTAGAAATTGTTACTTGGTGTCTCATGTAACGCATTTCGTATCATTATGTGTTGTTTGAGGATTTGTGAAAATTTGTTTGTGATTCATGTGGTACAATAACGTGTGTAATGTCCAAATCGTATTTGCAGTTATATATTCTGATATGTAGTGTAATCGATGACAATTCGTGTATGTCGTTCTCGTGTGCAAGTGTAGTAATGAATCTGAGAGTGTGTGTTGTCAGTATGAACATTCGTACGTTGTCTAATGTTGTTCAACATGATCGACAATGTTGCATCTACGTATGCGGCGTGCGTGTCAATAACTTTACTTTTAAGGAGAATTATAAAAATTATAGATTTAGTATTTCAATATTATTAGATGTTATCTAAGATTTGTGAGGAAATTCGTTAGATATTTTCAATGATTTATTAGGAATTTTTTTAGGATTTCATATTTTGTTTATGTATGTATATGAATATCAAGAAACGGGGAAAATGGAGCTCTCCTAAAAGAAAGGATTGCCCTATAATGAGTAGGATTTTATTTCGCAATGATCTCAAATTTCCAAAGACTTCCATGTTTAATGAGATAGCGTCAAAGCCAATGCAAAGAAGACCAGAATTTATATCACCCATTTTTTGAAGACCAAAAAACCACAAAGCTCATAAGATCGGTTAATAGTGCTTCATTTCACCAGATGACAAGAACCACGTTCGTCGTTACTGCCTTCCCATATAAAATCTCGAATCGAATCAATTTTATTTTTGGAAAAGATAACAATATATTGAGATATGCAAGGAGTATATAACAAAATTACAAGAAAACCCTCCAATTAATAATTATCGAAGAGGTTGTATAGTTCTTTTAAAAAAGAAGATTTATCTCGGCATTTGATTGCACTAACAATATTATCATCCTATACTTCCATAGCTAATTTTGCTTTGTGTTTCTAGTTGAATACAAAGTCATCTCGCTCCAAACCACCAATGATATTAGAAAGTAGAAGATTCTTTTTAGATTTGCATTTCTTGTTAACAATGTATGATAAAAGGTGTTGAAGAGTTCCGCTAGGATCTTTAAATTCCACATCATCAATAACAGAAAGGAGGTGATGAGCCAAAAAAGAACCTCTCATGACCAAATGATGGCTAGTTTCGATCTCGTTATTACACACCACACACCAATTCAGGGACAAGCAAGATTTCTCTTTTGCATCACCTCGACTGTGTTAACTCTAAAATGAAACAAGGCCCAAAGATGCACTTTAATCTTCTTTAAGATCGTTGTGGACCAGAATGTTGAGTTTAAAGTGGAAGCTAGAGTTACAGTAACAAGCAAGAGAGAGATTTTCATGAAATATACTGTGTATTTGGGACTGTCATCAATTGTCCATTCAATATAGTCTTCCAACCCCACATTGAATGGAGTTGATCAATTGCAAGAAATATTTTACCATATCCATTCATCTGTTTATCAATTTTGTGTGAAGAAAGAAATGTCAAAGTTGTCTTGTTGATCCCAAGGTTCAGCAAAAGATATATTTTTCCTAGAAATTCAGAGCATAGAATCTATGATAAGAGATAAATAGGGAATCATCAAACGCCCATACGTAGTGCCAAAAGCTCGTGTTCCTCCCATTGCAAATTCACCATCTCATTTCTCTCTAACACCAAATTGGCCATTTGCTAAATAGAGTTCCAATGAGCCATTTTGCTACTCCACCAACCTTTAATAGGGAGACCGATATTGCTTTTAACATTACATTTAGTAGCAATAATAACTTTCCAAAGACCTTCAATGCGGTCAAAGAATCTTCAAATCCATTTGCCTAGGAAAGTCCGAGTTAAAATTTAAGATTTTGCCAATGCCCAAGCCTCCCCGGTCCTTAGAAAGTGAAGCAATATCCCACCGCACAATATGTGAGCCCCCATTTTTCATCCACACTTTCCCATAAAAAAAAAAAAACAAAAAACAAAAAAAAAACAAAAACTTCTCATTAATCTCTCGACATTCTTATAAAAGGAAGCATGGATTTTGAAGATAAAAAGATAGTATGCAGGCAAGTTGGTTAGAACGGATGCACAAGAGTTAATCGGCCTCCTTTATATCACAAATAATGATATTGCTAGTTACCAAACTTTCTTTGAACCTTCTCAATAATTAGGTTCCAACAAGAGATATGTCGCGTGTTATTCCCCAATGAGAGCTCGAGATAAGTAATGGGTAAGGGAGAATATTTGATTCTCCACAAATCTGTCAACTCCTTAGTCCTATCAATATTAACATTGTGTGCCTAATAATTTTAATTTTTGTAAATTTATCATCAGGCCTTAGGAAGTTTTAAAGATCCTTGTAATAGCCAAAAAATTATGCAGTTTTGATCTATCGACAATAGATAATAGAAGAATATCATCTGCAAAGAGTATATAATTGACTTAGAAGCCATTGCTCTTGCAAACACACCCCTTGAATAAGTCTTTTTCCTTGAGATCGTCAAGAAGGCAAGTAAGTGAATCAAATCAATTTCTCTTATGCCATTGTGCACACTTATCATGGCTTACCTAATGAGAAAAAATAAGTTGGCAAATAGGAGAGAACGACTACAACTAATGTTAAATTGCCCCCTTTGAATAGATAGTTGTATTGTCATTTGCCTAACTTAGTATATTGTTGATAACTTTGTTCTAGAAAGGCGAAGTTGTCGAGGAGCCTCCTCCAAAAGGCATAGCGAGGTAATTGATGGGAAGATCAACCAAAAAGTTCATTAATAAAAAAATGTAGAAAAGAAAAGGACACCATTTTATAACATTAAATTAGAGATTTAACTATTGCATTTACGATAACATTTGAGATTTGAATTCGTAACTAAATAGTAAGTTACTGTGGGGTGTTTGAGCCACCAAGAATAAGTAGGAAAATGAAAATGGAGATGATTCCCCGTGTCTGGGCCACCGGAAATCATTTCTCCCGTAATCACGTTTTTCAAAAATCACTTTTTTTCATTCTCCCCTAACTAATTTTTATTCTCTCCAACTTTTCATACATCACATCACTATTTTTTACTCACATCATATTCATTATTTTATTTTTCTCATAATCATTACCTT
>JBBMKA010088355.1:0-13476 GCA_037833695.1 Sechiopsis laciniata | reverse complement strand
TATTTCTTCACAACAATTCACTAATTCACTAATTTACAGCACACGCCTCCAATTAGATTGCAGGCACAATATACTCACGAATTTTCACAATTTAGGATTATGAAAAAGTGAAAAAAAAAATGAAAAGAATAAAAAATATATATATATTAATTTCATCAACTCTATTCTATGTTCCGCTTTATTCTTTAGACAATTTTAATAGTTTTTGTACAAATTCAGACACGCTTCAAATAAAGAAGGAACTCGAACTTTGGGTGGGCTTAAGCTAATAAATGGGCGGTGAGTCTAAATGTTTTCATGAGCTGAGATTGGGCTAACAAGTGGGCTGTGGGCCCAAATGCCTTCATAGAATAGGCATTTTGATTTCATATAAAAATTAGGTTTCAGGTCCAAATTATTACTTGATCGAGCTCAATCACTTTTAAATTTAATCACGTTTATTGGTGTAATCAAACGGTCATAACAATGATGTGAGGAACATTTTAGTTAATTTAGGGGACAATATATCATTTTTTTAATTGGTCCCTAAGTAAAATATTTGCTCCATTAATTTGAATAATGATGCACCAAGTTTTGATTCATTGAAATTTTTATTCTAACAAATGTCCACTTTCAACATTTTTACACATTAGTGTATTGATTCTTAGTTTGACACAAACTTGAATAGTAAGCAAAATTAAAATATAAATTATGTCAAATTTTGACTTTTATTTAATTGAAGAGGATTTGGTTTTACTTTAACCTCAAACTGCTTGAAAGTAAGGTTTATAATTGGGTAAATTAAGAAAATTGCTAAATTTAGAGAACTTATTAAACAAATGACTACACTTATTTAGACTTTAAATTAATGTCTAAAAATGATTTTCTGAAATTAATTAACTGATTAATTAAATTGTAATGTACTTTTATGCCCATACAATTATTTATTCTTTTTTTTATTTTATTTTTTACTTATTCACTTCCAACCACTTACCAAATCTAATAATTAAAATAATACTCACCAAAATCAACAACAAATCAGCAAAAAAATTTGAATCCAAAGTACATTTAAATTCTAAAATTTTAAAATAAGTAAGAAATAACTAATTACTATATTTTAAATTTGAAAAATTCAAACAAAAATTTGAAGATTTAATTAAATAAATATCCTTATATCTTTTTTAAACATGAAACAAAAATTTGAACATTTAATTTAATACATATCCTTATATCTTTTTACATATCAACAAACAAATGCAGAATAATATAATAAAATGACTTACATAATTAATCTAAAACATATGACTTATGTTGGAAAGCACATTAAAAGAAAATGTAATTCTAAAAAAATATAAATATATACACATTAAATATAAATATGATCTAGTGTATGTATATGTATATGAGTGAATTAAAAAAAAAAGACTTTGTTTCAGTATTGTTAAAAAAGCCTCAACATCCATATCATTTTATCAATTTTGCCAACACAAACTTGAATGTTAAATAGTTATTTTTAAAAATCATCTTCAACTTAAGTCAGATTTAATGGTGCTTTGGAATTTATCCCAGAACAAATAAAAGTGTTAAACAATTTAATGCATACCTTACTAACGACAACGAGAATGATAAATTGGTGAGTGCGAAAATTCAATGTGTACAATACTTGACATCCTTTTGATTTTGTGTGAGAAATTGCATATGTGTCTCTCAAGTTTCTTTCATCTTTCTTCTTCTTCGTGTTGTACATCTCGGTGTGTACCGGAAGTACAATCCTTGTAATCATTGTACATACAGCTAAAAGACCATACCTATTTTACCTTAGGTCTACATCTTTGTCCTCCGCCAATATAATTATTTTGCGTAATTTCGAATTGTCTTCGAACTTTCACGAATGTAGAAGGCAGTTACAATTAATTTATGAGTTAACTAATTTTCATACCGCAAGTTGTCTACTTGATGGATGCAGTCTAGATAGATCTTTCATCCCAAACTTTATTGAAGATAGCCATGAGCCGTATAACTTTCATTGCCTTGTTGCAGGTATTCTTAAGATGTAGAATTCGGTTGGTTGTAGGCGGTTGGAAATCAATTGATGAAGGAATGATGAGAATCAAAGAATCGTTTGATAAAATCTCTTTTTATATTATTATTATGTAGCATATATGATCATTTTAGTTTCAATATCTATGTTTTAAAACAATAAAATCAAAATTAATTATAATGTTGGATGATTTTTCTATTTAATAATAATAGATTGTAACGAACATAAAAGAAAAAAAAAGTATTTGAAACAAACTAAAAACAAGATCTAAGATTAAAAGATATGATTATTAAAATAATTTAAATTAATGTGAAATTGAGAATAATTGGAAGTCGCTATTGGGAAGGATTCTACTCCTTATTTTTAGGCATTATTCTATATATTTTTATTAAAATAAAATCGACACTTAGGAGATTCAGTTCCTTATTTTTAGCATAATTTTTTATAAACAATTCGACAATTAGGGAAAGGGTACTTTAGGAAGGAGAAAATCTCTCTTACTTTCATTCTCACAAAATAGCCACTGATTTTAATGCTTCAACATTATAGACATCACATTATTTTTTTTAAATAATATAGACATATCCTACTATTTCCCTTAAATAATTTGGAGCTCCATTTTATTGAGTGGCCATTTGAATTGGACTATTATTGGACTCAAAGTTGTTTTATTTGGGTTAAGTAGGAAAATAGTTACTTTTTAGAAATTTAATAAATAAATGTCTACACTTTTAAAGTGTAAATAATTGTCTAAAATTTTAATTTTGAAAATAAATAAATAGATTGTAATTGATATTTATACCCTTCCCTCATTAATTGAATTTTTTATTTATTATTTAGTTTTATTTTAGATTCTTTATAACTACTTCCCAAAATCCTAGATATTATTTTTTGTAAACACAATCTAAAAAGAAAGCTGGAAAATTAGAATATCTTTTAGGAATTTAAAAAATAACAAAATAATTGAAGTTAAAAAAATGAAAAATATCACCATCAAGGATGGTATATCTCAGTGTGTAGGGAGGCGATCTATGTAAAAATGCTTCAAAAATTGAAATTGGAAAACCGCTTACATAACCATCAAACTCCGATTACTGTACAACCGCTTACATAACCATCAAACTCCGATCACTGTACAACCGCTTACATAACCATCAATTTGTCTTGAAACATTATGAAAAGTAAAAATTGGAAGAAAAAAAAAGAGAAAAAAAAATGCATACCTTACATATGAAGACTCCCTAATAAGTTTAGTCGTGAAAAATGTGTCTAACTCTTAGCAACTGTGTGTACTAGTACGACCTCCATAGAGTGGCGAAAAAGATGTACAACAATTGTTGTATCCTTGCAAAAGTCGTAACGTGTCTAACTTTTGGCATGCATGTGTAGTGGTACGACCTCCATTATAACAACGATTTTGTCAGTAATTTTTTCGACCTAAATTGAATAGAAGAAGGAATTTTTGTCGATTTTGTAAACTCATAAAATAAAATTTTATTTGGGGAGTTAGAAGCTGACTTGGGTTAGGGTCTCAAATTATGGTTGACTTTGTTCACTCGACATTGGTAAAAAAAAAAGGTAAATTAGAAGGGCAAAGACAAATTTTGATTTTGAAAGCCAGTTTAGTCTCTTGATAGGCAGTTGATGTAAACATGTCAGTTTTGCTTGAATGAAGCAGGACGTATGAAATTGAACGACAGCCAGAAATTCTAATGAATATTGGTTACTGTGTGTTTGAAAGTAGTGTGCTCGAAAAGAGAATGAGATTTTTTTCGACGATCACACCTCACTAATTTATGGTTACATCTTAATCTTTATTTATTATTTATTTATTATTATTTTTAGATACATGGTTAATCGATTGAAAGAATTATAATTAAATGTAACTATCCTCAAGATTTTATTTTATTTTTCAAAAAATCGAAGCCAATAAGAAGATTGAAGTTTAAATGATTTGATTTTGAAAATAAAATTGAATTGGTAAAGAAATCGGAATATTGTGAGGTGGTTATGATGGAGGATTATCCTCCTTAACCATAGGCATTACTCCAACTTTTTTTAAAAAACAAATCCAAAATGGGGAGGGTATTATAGGGAGACAAAAATTCTCTCACTACAACCAATTACAAAATAGTCATTGATTTTAACGCTCTTAAAAGTTAGTTATGTCATGAATTATTTTTTAAAAAATAGACATTCTCTACTAATACTCTATTCATAATTTTATTGGGCCATAATTATTACCTTCACTTCAAACACAAGTAATTGTTCTCGTCAAAATTTTTCTCTTTACCTAAACACAAATGATTATGGTTTCTACCCAACATGACATGAAAAAATGAAACTAGAAAGAAATGAAGAGAAGAAAGCAAAGAAAACTTGTATTGCCACCCAAGAAGCGTTTAGTTGACTTTGCTTTGGTCTGTGACATGAAATAGTTTGCGGTTCCACTCGATCGTAAGGTGCAGTAGGTGCAAAGATGCTTGACGGAAGAGAGGAAGAAACGAGATTATATGATGTGTTAGGATCTCACAATTGTCCCATATTGAAAAAGTGGAGAGTCCTACAAGCATATAAGAGATATGGGTTACTCCCCTCATTGTCAATTGATTTTGAGGTGAAACTCCATATTATCTAATATGGTGCATATACTTGGTTTAATGTTTCTAGTAAAACGAGACTCGCATCAAAGCTGGTTGAAGCTCAGGAGCTACAACACCAATCTCCTTACTTGCATGCTCTTTGTTGGCCTTCATTGATGCATGCATTTTAACCCAAGAGTCCATTGTTGGTTTGAAAACCTGTTTCTATTTTGACCATGATGACAGCTTCGTGTGTTTAAGAATAGTCTTTCCACAATAATTGCCTAAGTTCTATCTTATAGGAGTGGGCTTAGTCTTTCCAATGCCCATTCTTTTGTAGAAAAATAATTTAAATTATTGCTAGTACCTACATTATATAACACCCTAAAAAATGATTATCAATTATATAATAACACGAAAACTTGCTTACATATTCATGTGTACGTAGGAAATGTATGTTTATTGGCTATGTAGCATAAGTATTTGTCGCACATTTATTTAGTTTTCTAATTTTTTTTTTTATCAATTTTATTTTTAAAAATAAAATTAAATAAATGTGTGACAAAGCCAATAAGCAGATTAAACCTACACATAAGTTTTATTTGTACAATAAACATATATTAGAGGATTCCTCAGGATCATACTACACCTCAATGACATATTGGACTTGGCTCTTAATAGAACTTGGGATTGTGGACACACCATGGATGCTTTAAATTGAGATTTCCCTGTCCTTCCAAATTTATATTCAAGGCTTAAGTAAAACATTGGAAAGTTTCTCATCAATTTCATAAAGTCATCTATTATTGAGGATTCTATATTGGAAAGTTGAGCAAGTTCACAACCATATCATAAAATAAATAGACTTCTCATTATCAATTAATTACCAATTAATTTTGAGATGAATCTCATGTTATCTAATAAAATATCAGAATCCATTTAAACTTAAGCGAATATTTGGTCCAAAACTTCGGTTCCAACCATAGAATATTCACACAACCTCTCAAACGTACAATCACAATAGGAGTTAGTTATCTTTTGAGTTGAGGCGATTATATTTTGAGTTTTTCCTCTTCTCCTCTAGTTTTCTCATAATATACTAAATTTTGGTGCTCTAGATTTCATTTGTGGATGACTTTCTAAACTCCGGACACTATCTCATGTTTTTTTTTTTTGAGTACATATCGGAAGAGGGAGGACAAATACCGATTCTCGGGATCGAACCTGTGACGCTGATATTGAACTGATTTACAACCAAACAATGAAACCAATTGTGCCACTATCTCATGTTTTAAACACGATATTTTACTACTTTTTGTGAGATTTAAGCTTTATTTACAGATTTTTAACATATTTTTCTATCTTTGATTCTTGTGTTAATTCAACCTGTGCTCATATGCTAATAGATTAACAACTTATTTTTCATGTTGATGAATATTTCACCGTTAGATTCGGCTAATATTAAGGCCGGTGCTTGTTGACATGGAAATAGGACGGTTTAATGTTGAAAGAAGGAACTGTTGCTAATAATTTATATTCATTAGACAGTTAGAAAACACTAATTTCTTTTAGATAATGTGTAGAACTCAAAGATTCAATGAGTGATTTTCTTAGATTAGGCGTGCACACTTATTTAATTAAATTATCTTAATCAATCCATAAAACTTAAAGGAGTTAGTTACGTTAGTATGGAATGCTATAGTTCCCACCTAATTCAGGCTAATTAGGTTCTTAACTCGATGCCAGGTTGGATTGGTTCAAATTTAAGTGACTTAAGTTCACTGATGGGGCTTAGTTTGATTTGCCAGTGGTACGAAAAATGTCGACTAGATAATCATTTGCCTTATGCTATTTATAATAGAAAATACTGAAATCACATATCTTTATCCAAATTTTGGTGTCCCAAGGTCTCTCATATATCCTTTAATTTTATTGCTTTTTATTTTCTCTCGGTCTCCATGCCCAAAATCTCCCACTATTGTTCTCTTCATAAATAAGGAAATTCAAAGCACGACCACCCATTCTACAAAGTTAAGTGGCTTGTTATAAATATATTTGACATGACCCCTTGACAAAGTCACCTGAATTCCTACAATACTCTAATGAAGTGTTACAAGGGCATGCATTCATTTAAAAATCGAAATAAAGTAACTAAATAACCACATGTAATTCTCAAAATAAATTTACTGAAAGGCTCGGTGGCCTGATGGTTTTATTTTTTGATGGAAATCCAATTCAACACCATGGTCACGGGTTCGATCCCTGGAATGAGTATCGGTAATCCCCCTCTCCCAACTTGTACTAAAAAAAAAAATCTCAAAATAAACTTCAAATTTCATGAAGATATCCATAAAACAAAGCTAACAGTTCAATTGCTAAAATAGATACGGGATCTTGTGAGTTCAAAACAGTAAATAGTAAATATGCTAGACTTCTATAGAAAGTTCAAGATAACAAGATATGAGAATGCCAGAAAGTTCAAGATAACAAGATATGAGAATGCCAGAAAAAACAGATAGTGTCCATGGTTAGCGCAGCTCTACAGTCTAGCCACCTCAGATAGGTCCGTACCTAAAAAATTATAAGAGGTGAGTATATCAAACTATACCTAGTTAAGAGTCCACTATGAGGTTAAGCATACAAGTAGAAGTATCTTAAAAAGTTATGACAACTGAAGTATATGCCTCGTGCATGTGTGCTCGACCCAATGGATGGTCACGAGCAAGCAACAAACGACGACTTGTAAGTCGTAAGTAAAACCATGCATGAATATTGAGAGTAGACACGAGGGAGGACCATGAGGAAGAAAAACACAAAGGATCCCTAAAAGGGCAACGTAGGGTGGGGGGGGACACCCAACAACCTAATCATGAGCACTAATAAAGGAAAACATTCTAAATAATAACACGAATAGGGAAACAAACAACAACCTAATTAATAACACCAATAGGAGAACACACAACAACCCTAAATAAGTAACCATTAGGGAAAATACAACATCCCTAAATATGTAACCATAGAGGAGCATACAACATCGCAAAATAAGTAATCATAGGGGAGCACACATTATCCCTAAATAAGTAACCAAAGGGGAACACACAACATCCTTAAATAAGTAACCATATGGGAACATACTACATCCCTAAATAAGTAACCATAGGGGAACACACAACATCCCTAAATAAGTAATGATAGGGGAACACACAATATCCCTAAATGAGTAACGATAGGGGAACACACAACAAAACCCTAAATAAGTAATCATTGAGGAACACACATCCCTAAATAAGTAACCATAGGGGATCACACATCTTTAAATAAATAACCATAGGAGAACACACCACATCCCAAAAGACAACGACCGAAACTATGGTCACACACATAGTTGCCTATAATTCATCATGGGTATTTTTGCCTATAATTCATCATGGGTATTTCATATATGATAGCTCTAACACATTTCAAACAAGGATAACCTACGTCGAACATCAGTCATCACGTGGCAAAGATTGAGGCATTTCTATCATATAATACATAATAATTAAGCATTAGAACACATAGTACTTCATACGAGGGAGTCGCTGTCCCGCATAGAACCTCGTATAGCATGTGGGAGGGCTCCAAAAGCATCGATCGGTATATACACTAGTTGGATAATGCCTCCAGACCACACGTTCCATAAACAAGGAGGACTCGAGTCCCTCGAATAGATCCTATCTAAAAAAACAGAGATCATGCACGAGTCTACTAACAAACAGAGAGAGCGAGCTTGCATCAAAGTCGAATAAGGTCAAAGTACATTCTACAAGGTGATTATCATGATAATTATGTTAGAGTACTTCTATGTTTAAGGAAGAAAGTATGTTTGCACTTGCGAGTTTCAAGTCATGTGAACGCGTGTAGAGCACGTAACATGTACGAATTGAGATTGGAAAGTGATGTGGCAAGACTTCATTATGTAACTAAATAGTTCTACGATGTCTAAGAGTTCGATTGTAGGTCTTAGTGTAATATCAAAAAGCTAATGAATGAATGTTAATTAATTAAATATTTTAATTAGGTAATCTTGAATCATGCATAAAAGCTTATACTTCATACTAACTCATATGAACAATATAACATCAATCAAGTGGAAAGATAATTTAAAGCATTCAAATTAAAATGTAATATATTTTATTTATTAAATTATGAGAAATTATGTTTATTGTACGAGAGACATAAAACCTAAAGAAATTAATAATGTATAAAGATATATTTAAAATTGGGGATTTACTTGTCTAGCAAAAAAAGAAAAAAAAACCATCAATAACATTTAAAAAAAAAAAAAATTTCATAAATAGCAGAAAAATGGGACGGTCATGGTAAAATGACCAAAATGCCCATGCTTCAATCAATTTTCTGTTGATAGATTCAATTAGAATCATTTTACAGATAGTCTTCAATCAATACTATAGATAGTCTTTCCCTTAAAAATGCTACCAAGACATATTCCCGAAAATTTAATGATTTTTTAGTTATTTGTGAATTAAAATTGGTAAGTGGAGAGAGCCATCCCCATTCTTGTTCCCAATCATACCTTATAGAAATGAGATAGTAGCCCTAAACTATTAACAAGATTTTAATTTAGGGGATTTTACGCATATAGCAAAAAAAAAAAAAAAAAAACTAAAGAAATACTATCGATAGCATTTTTTTATAAAAATAATTACGTATGTAATAGAAAATGGGCTAGTCATTGTAAAATAATCAAAATCCTCTGCTTCAACCAATTCAGTCAATAGTCTTCAATCAATTCAGTTGATAATTTTCAATCAGTTCGTTGATAGCCTTCAATCAATTCAACTGATTGAAAACAATCAGTGAAATTGATTGAAGGAAAACAAGGACACTGATAGAAGGCAATCGTTGACATAAGCAATCGATGACAAAGATTGAAGTCAATCAATTAAACGATGATAGAAATTTCTTCCGACCTAAAAGTTTTGCTCCTTTATTCTATAGATTAAAAGTAATTAAATTCTGGTGGCTCTTATGTTGAGATGTGTTCCTATTTTTGTGTTCATAGTTGTTTGCAGCGTCTATTTACCCCTCATGTTTTGTTTGATTGAGAGATTTCTTTTTTACCTCATGTTTTGTTTGATTGAGAGATTTCTTTTTTACTTACTTTATTATTTGAAAATAAAATTTTAAGAAGAAGGCCATTTACTATTCGTGAATTATGTGATTGAATCTATGGTTTCACAGATTGCAACAGAAGACGAGGGTTAGCGAATTTATGTGACGTGACTCATATTTAATTTAAACATTAAAAGTAGCGCCAGAATCTGTTCGCTAAAGGTGAAGGAAAGTAGCGCTAAAGGAAAGATGAATAGAAGCCGCGATTTTAGAGAAGAAGGGCAAAAATGGAAAAAGTGAAAAACAAAACGCACCAAAATGTGTTATAAACGAAACATTTTTAAAAAGATGAGGCGGTCTGTGTAAATGACCAAAATGCCCACGCTTCAATCAATTTTTAGCTAATTCCCTTCAATAAGTTTCACAACTGATAGTCTTCAATCAGTTTTAGTTGATAGCCTTCAATCAGTTCGATGATAGTTTTCAACTAGCCGACTCTAATATCACTTTTCCTTTTTCTTCAGCAAACGCATGGTCGTCGAGCAATCTTAAACTTCAAAAACCATAGTAAATGAAGATAACCCTCCAGTCAACGTCAACGAGCCTCCATCCGATGATGAACAAGTAGTACTAGAGGCGGTATCGTTGGTGATGGCTGGTGAAATTGAATTGGACGTGTCGCGACTGGTGCCAACGATATGGAACTTGATCGGAGTGCACATCCCATTAATCGAGAACAATGAATTTGTGAAATTACATTTGGTTCCAATGTTCAACGTTTATGATGATTTAGTTGCCGAAATTAAACTAACTTATTTCTAAGCAAAATCCTCTAAATTGAAAGCTAATAAGACGAATCAAATAAAAATTAAGAAAATTAGCTTCGATCATAAATCAAATAGAACAGGATGTTAGGATCTCACAATTGTCTCACATTGAAAAAGTGGGGAGTCCTACAAGCATTTATAAGAGATATGAGTTACTCCCCTTATTACCAATTGATTTTGAGGTAGAACCACATATTCTCTAATATGGTATCAGAGCCAATAAAGTTGTAACGGCCCAGGTTTTCATTCCGGTTCCTTAGGTATATTTCTTGAGTGTTTCGGTTGTTCCGTTGGGCCGTTAGGGCAGTTCCAGCCATCATGGGTATTTTGGTCATTTTACCTCTAGGGTTAGTTTGGTAATTCATGGAGCTGCAGGGTCGTTTCTGCGTTTGTTTCTCAGTCGGACTATTTGTGTATTTTGCAGGGCATCAGGGTCAGTTTTGCAGTTTGAAGGTTTTGGGGATTGCTTTGGTTAAAAAGAAAGGGGTTCTTTTTATTGTTTTATTTAAAAGGATAAAAAAAGGGAAAAGAGAATTATTGTGTTATTCGTTCAGACTCTCCATTGACCCCTCACTCTCATTCTCTCATTCTCTTCTCCTAGCCTTAGCCGAGAACTCCCTTCTCCATCGCCGTTTATCGAGTAACCTCCCCACGCATGCAAACCCTTCCTCGCCGATCGCCTTTGCAGCCGCACCTTACCGCTGGCCGTCGCTGCCCATCCCCTGGTCGAGTAGCCCTTTACCGAGCCTCGCCGATCACAAGCATCGCAGATGCAGCCTTAGATCCGTACACGTTCATACCGCTGATCCATTCGCCCTCGTCTTCGCTGAGCCCTAGTTGCACGCACGCATCGCCAGCTCCACGCCCACGCCTTCACCATGCCGCACACCTGCTCGCCTTGCTCTCGCTGCCACTCGCTGCGCAGCCCCACGCCCTCACCCTCGCCCGCACGTACAGCAGTCGCAAGCCTCGCCTGCGCTCTGCCTCACCCATGCCCGTGCCGCTGCCCAATCGCACAGCCTTGCTGCTGAGGCCTTGTCCTCTCAGTTTTGGGGTAACTCCTGATCTTGAGCTAGTTGTGTTGTATAGCTTAGTCGTCAGTGGTCTGGTTATTTATTAAGTATTATTATTAATTGTCTAGGGTGCATATTCTTGCGTGGTTGGTCCTACAGCTCGAGGAGCAATTATCTGTTGTTGTTTATTTCTGGTTCTCAGGTAAGGATTCCTTGTCAGGGTTGCGTAGACCCTGCGCTTGCCATTGATTGCATTCTGGTGATTGTTACTGTTTAAAGAGCATGTTAGTGGATAGGTTCTTGTTGCTTGTACTGCTTGATGAACTGCTATTAGTGGATAGGTTCTTGTTTACAAGTTTACTGTCATTTAAGCATGTGCTAGTGGATAGGTCCTTACTTGTTTAATACTGTCGTATGAGCATGTGCTAGTGGATAGGATTGATGTGACTTGTCTGATAGGATTTGGCATATAGAATGTTGTACCCTGGATTGCACTATTCTGATGCAGTGACTGTTATGTATTTTTGACTATTCGTATTCTGAATGTTTAATTGTGCAATGTGGTTGATGAACTCTGTTAGCTCTAGGGTGGTTTCTTCTTAGCTAGATCTTGTTAGGTTGTCATCATCTAGAGGCTGAGAGTGGACTAACGTATGTGTCCCCACCAGTCGGGTTGTTAAGGATAGATTCCTCTCCGGCAGCCAGGCGTGGAGTAGCTACCACTCCGGTAGAAGCCTAGTCTGTGGCCTGCTAGAGCGGGATCCTTTCCTTGGTGAAAGCCTATCTTGGGTTGACCTTAGCTTCAGGCCGTGGTGTGTACAGGCTGCCACAGTAGGGTGTCGAGGGCCTCCCACCTGCTGTAGATCAGTGAACACCTTTTCGAGTCTTAGACATGCGTACCTGGACTGGCATAGTTTGTGTAGGCCTACATTTATCTGGTTTGTAGTAGCATGCGGTGTGCATGTATGTACATTAGAGGCCGGGAGGAGAGCTCACTTGGGCTAGTGTATCAGTACACCTTTCTGTTTCGTTTAGAGCCAGACACTTGGGTACTCCTCCAAGTGTCGAGGATTAGCATCGAGAGCTGATCACCTTAGCCGAGAGTTAGAGACTCTCGAGATTCAGGAGTTATGTTGATATCTCATTCTGAGATCCGCAGTGGATTCTTTAGCCGAGAGTTAGAGACTCTCGAGGTTGAGCATACTGTTGTTTGGACTTGTTATGAGAATGCATGTATGTTTGTTTGGCTTGCTTGTATGTTAAGATGCTAGATGATGTGACTTGCGTACTGTACCCTGGCTGGGGATTCTTACTGAGTGCCTTTGTACTCACCCTTATTTCTGTAGTTTTTCCACCAGGTAACTTAGGACAGCACCGGGATGGCTAGGGGAGAAGTAGATGGATCATGGGAGTCCGTTGTCCAGTCTATGCATTTTATTATTTGTTCAGCATGTAGTGAAGAACTGAGTTCTATTTTCTTTTACATTCATGTTTTGAACATATTTAAATAAATCTCTGGCCAGAGGCTTACTATTTTAGACTATCGTTTTAAATGAGGAACTATTTTTGGATTGAACTTGCAGATTTTAATTATGGTTTTTATTTTGAACTGTGGATGTTTTATTGGATTTTAATTCATGCATGCTGAGTAAGAACTGTTTTAGGACTGTTTTAGAGTTGGGTTCTTACAGTTGGTATCAAAGCTTAGAGTCATAGGTTTTGTAGACTGACCTACTGAGTTAGGTCGTTTGTCTCCATGATCATCAGCACTCCAACAGCCATTATGTATGACAAAAGTTGATTGTTTAAGGGTTTTGTTTACAATACTTGCATCTAGCATATATGTCTTAACTTGTTGTTGGTAGTGTTGGTCCGAGCATGGACTAACTCAGTGTGGTTTGGGTGTAGATCGTGAGAGA